>SJYC01008084.1:0-17165 GCA_006408675.1 Madoqua kirkii
GATGACAAGTGTAGAGTAACAGGAATATGGCGCATGGCTTGAGTAATTGCAAGAGCAAAGAGGCAAATCAGTGTGAAGACAGAAAACAGAGAAAATATAAGGATGAAAGTGCAACAGACACTGAATAAAGCCATCTGGTAAACCAGCCCTCACCCTAAACTCTAGGCATCATCACAAGCATTTGCAGACAATGGGTCCCCCAGCAAGGAGGGTGGCTGAGGACGGGGCAGACCCTGCAGGACAGGACCTCTCCTCTGTCTTCACCTGACAAGTTCCCTCTTGGAACCTGGAGGCACATAAGAACCTGGCCTCTAAGGCAGTGTGAAGATACTTTAATGAAACATAAGGATAAAAACCCATTTTCTGTAAAGCTTTATTATTTACCGCTGGAGCTCAGGGCCTCCATTGGTGCACTTTTCCCACGTGCAACAGATGTCGTCAGTGTACCTGGGTGGAAGGTGGACTGATCTAGCATCATTTAGCATTTTAGAGGTAGAGGGAAAGATCTCCCAACTTTTGATCGCTTGATCCTTGCTTTGTATTTTTTCTACAATGTCATTTACTCTCCCAGAATTCACCTCATTTTTTTCCTCTTTTTAAAATTTTTTTTTTATTTTACAGTATAGTTGATTAACAATGTCATGTTAGTTTCAGGTGTATATGTTCATTTGTGCTTATACATGTACATTTATATATATATACATGTATTTTTTCAAATTCTTTCCCCATTTTGATTGTTACATAATACTGAGCAGAATTCCCTGTGCTGTATAGACATGTCAATCCCAAACTCCCTAATTTATTTTCAATATAAGTAGAATGCAAGGTTTTCTTTCAAATGATCTTTTCAAACAGAAGATTTGAAAAATCCAAAAAAGGCCAATATTTTTCACGTAACATGTAAAACAACTATAAAATGGTTGACTATTAATCAGTGCACAAAATCTAACAAAAGCAGAGGCAATAAATGACAAGTACCTATTTTGAACTTTCAGTATAGATGTTTTAATTATTCTGCATAAATAAAAAAATTATAATTTCATAAATACACAATTATTTTTCACTGTATTTCCTCTATATATCAATATCAAGCTTGCACATTTTTTTTCTGATTTGGTACATATCATGTGGTAATTACTTCACAGATGTGGGGGTTTTGTTACTCACTGCCAGAAACCACCTTAGTTATTCCACATATTTTTTTTCCTAATATTTGGAAGTTAGAAAGAATTAAACATTCAAAGTACATTTAACTCTGATAGAAGAAATACAGCATTCCAGAAGGTAAGAAAAGAATCTCTTCCTTATAAGAATGATCAGTTCAAAACCACACTTCTTAAACTGACTTATAAATTCAATGCAATACTAATTATAATTCCAGCAAAGTTTCTCATATATATATGTTATGGACAGAGTGTAGATGTCCTCTCTAAATTTCTATGTTGAAGCCTCAACCCCCAATCTGACTATTTGGAGATACGAGCCTTTGTGCAGGTCATTAAGGTTAAAAGATGTGTATAAGAGACAGGTCCGACTCTTAGTGACCTCATGGACTGCAGCCTACCAGGCTCCTCTGTCCATGGGATTTTCCAGGCAAGAGTACTGGAGTGGGGTGCCATTGTCTTCTCTGATATAAAGCAATTATCATTAAATTAAAAAATAAAAAATAAAAATATAGAAGAATTAAAAACAAGTTATATGTAAAAAGAAAAAAAAAGAAAATAATTTTTCAACCCTCACCTGAGAGACTTTTCCTGAGAATGTACTGTAAACAGACCTCTATTCACTCAGATTACCATTAATTTCTAGCAGCATCTAATTTATTTTCCTCATAGTGTGTATTTGTTCTACAGTTATACACAAACATATTATATATCATATGTATACACAAGTATGCTGTATATTATTATATTTTATATAATTATATATATATATATATCTGTAACATCTATAGCAAAATTACTATGTTTGCATATGAAGTACTGATGTCTAGAGAAAATGTAGCTCTTATAATACATTAATACAACAGCTTATAAATTCATTCAGATAGTGTATGAGCTATTTCCAGACGCCATATTCCTCTTTTCTGTACTGTGTTGTGCTTAGTCTCTCAGTCTTGTCCGACTCTTTGTGACCCCATGGACTGTAGCCCACCAGGCTCATCTGTCCATGAGGATTCTCCAAGCTCCTCTGTCCATGGAGATTCTTCAGAGAAGAATACTGGAGTGGGTTATCATGCCCTCCTCCAAGGGATCTTCCCAACCCAGGGATGGAACCTAGGTCTCCCACATTGTAGGCAGATTCTTTACTGTCAGAGCCACCAGGGAAGCCTAAGAATACTGAAGTGGGATCTTCCTGACCCAGGAATCAAACTGGGGTCTCCTGAATTGCAGATGGATCCTTTACCAGCTGAGCTATCTGAAATATATATAATATTGTGTTATTATATATATATATATATATATACACACACACACGCGCGCGCGCACGCGCGCGCGTGCACGCACACACTCTAAACCTAAGTTTAGTAGTTTAGTTATACGTTTAAAATTATAAAAACTGTATATGGATAATCTCCTCCTCCTGCTGCTGCTGCTGCGTCACTTCAGTCATGTCCAACTCTGTGCAACCTCATAGGTGGCAGCCCACCAGGCTCCCCCATCCCTGGGATTCTCTAGGCAAGAACACTGGAGTGGGTTGCCATTTCCTTCTCCAATGCATGAAAGTGAAAAGTCACTATGGTAAGCTAAATAATGGCCACCAATAAAAGCAATAACTACATTATTCACAAGTTGCAGCTATTGTATATTGTCAACATATAAATTATTTTTGAAATCAGAAGGATTAAAAACACCACGCAGTCTTTTGCAGAACTATTCCATAAAAGCAAACAGCAGTGCTGTATAAATTTCCCTCTGTCTTTCTATGAATTCTCTTTTAATACCTATCTCACAGTATTGTTACCAAGGTTATATTTTCTGCTATTTTTTTAGGTGAAGAAACAAGCTCAAGAACATTATGAGATTTGTCCAAGGTGACCCAACTAGAAAGCAGTAAAGGAATGAAACTAGACCTTCTACCTTCAAAACAACACTGTTTTCTCTCCATCAGTATCCTGTCCTTTTTTATTAAAAAAAGAGAGAGAGAGAGAGAGAGAGAGAGAGAGAGAGAAAATCTAAAAGAATAAAAACAGATGTCCATTGCATTGACTGGCTAGTAGAAGGCCTCAGCTGACCCTGCACTGACAATGAATCTCATTTTGTTTATGGATTTCTGCCTCTGTTTTAAGCCTCGATAGCTCAGTTGGTAAAGAATCCACCTGCAATGCAGGAGACCCCAGTTAGATTCCTGTGTCTGAAAGATCCGCTGGAGACGGGATAGGCTACGCTCCAGCATTCTTGGGCTTCCCTTGTGGCTCAGCTGGTAGAGAATCAGCCCACAATGCAGGAGACCTGGGTTTGATCCCTGAGTTGGGAAGATCTCCTGGACAAGGGAAAGGCTACCCACTCCAGTCCAATATTCTGGCCTGGAGAATTCCATGTACTGTATACTCCATGGGATCTCAAAGAGTCAGACACGACTGAGCAAGCATAAAATTTAAGCCTTAGTCATTCATATCTATCATCTGTATAACTTATACAAAAAGACTCATAAGGAATAATGAGAATATTTTTCACTAAGAGCTTTTTATCAATTGAGAGATTCTTTGATTCCACATTCCCAAATGTGTTTGTGCTGATATGAGAATTCAATTTACTAGCCCAATATATAAAGTGGTAAAAAAGATAATAAGCAGGATGTAGTAGATGAGGAAGGTAAGAACTGATACAAGATTTTTGCAGCATGAAGCTTCTTTCTTTTTAAATAAACTTGATCCAAAAAAAGAAAAGAAACTAGAGAGTAACTTTTAAA
Source organism: Madoqua kirkii (assembly GCA_006408675.1). Taxonomy (NCBI): domain Eukaryota; kingdom Metazoa; phylum Chordata; class Mammalia; order Artiodactyla; family Bovidae; genus Madoqua; species Madoqua kirkii. The sequence continues at coordinate 3,913 of SJYC01008084.1, forward strand.
GGAATTATTTGCTTCCTAAAATTTATTTTACTGCAAACAGTACATAAAAGTTGTTAATCAAATTATATTATGTATTAAAGATATATTGCATTAACTAATTGCATGAATCTTAAATTTTATCAATGAATAATAAATAATACATTAAATTAAGCATGAGGATATCCAAGTAATGGTTTCACTTGTGTGAGCATGGAGAAGGTATTCCAGAGATAGAGAGAGAGAGAGAGAGAGAGAGAATCTAAAAGAATAAAAACAGATGTCCATTGCATTGACTGGCTAGTAGAGGGCCTCAGCTGACCCTGCACTGACAATGAATCTCATTTTGTTTATGGATTTCTGCCTCTGTTTTAAGCCTCGATAGCTCAGTTGGTAAAGAATCCACCTGCAATGCAGGAGACCCCAGTTAGATTCCTGTGTCTGAAAGATCCGCTGGAGACGGGATAGGCTACGCTCCAGCATTCTTGGGCTTCCCTTGTGGCTCAGCTGGTAGAGAATCAGCCCACAATGCAGGAGACCTGGGTTTGATCCCTGAGTTGGGAAGATCTCCTGGACAAGGGAAAGGCTACCCACTCCAGTCCAATATTCTGGCCTGGAGAATTCCATGTACTGTATACTCCATGGGATCTCAAAGAGTCAGACACGACTGAGCAAGCATAAAATTTAAGCCTTAGTCATTCATATCTATCATCTGTATAACTTATACAAAAAGACTCATAAGGAATAATGAGAATATTTTTCACTAAGAGCTTTTTATCAATTGAGAGATTCTTTGATTCCACATTCCCAAATGTGTTTGTGCTGATATGAGAATTCAATTTACTAGCCCAATATATAAAGTGGTAAAAAAGATAATAAGCAGGATGTAGTAGATGAGGAAGGTAAGAACTGATACAAGATTTTTGCAGCATGAAGCTTCTTTCTTTTTAAATAAACTTGATCCAAAAAAAGAAAAGAAACTAGAGAGTAACTTTTAAAGGAATTATTTGCTTCCTAAAATTTATTTTACTGCAAACAGTACATAAAAGTTGTTAATCAAATTATATTATGTATTAAAGATATATTGCATTAACTAATTGCATGAATCTTAAATTTTATCAATGAATAATAAATAATACATTAAATTAAGCATGAGGATATCCAAGTAATGGTTTCACTTGTGTGAGCATGGAGAAGGTATTCCAGAGATGTTGGATCTAAGACCTGAATAATGACAGAAGTGATGCCTGGAAGGACAAAAGAGGTGGGTATAGGAGGGTCACAGATGCATGGAGTTAAAAGGAAAAACTGACAGACATGTATGATTTTGTGTCATCTTGGTCTGCTGTGCTTGTTGATCAAGCATCTCTCCACTTTGCAGCCTCCCAGCTGGTCTCCAGTACTTAACTAAGAAGAAATTGACCCATAAACAATGTATGCTTCCAAGGCATGGCAATCACTAGCCTTGGGGTAGGGAGAAGACAAATGGTTCCTCAGTTTTAAAGCCAAACTGCATAGTTAGCTGGCTGGTATGACTCAGGAGCAAAAATTTGACTCATCCCATAAAATAAATTCACAGTCTCATTTAATATTTTTTACATTTTTGCATTAAGATAATGCGTCTTAGTCTTTTCTGATTAACAAAGTAACATCTTTTAAGAAAAACTTAGAAAACACAGATCAACACAGAAGAAAATAAGTTGCCTATAATCCCATTACCCATACATAACCATTATTACCATTTTTATTTTTAGGTATTTTCTCTTTAGAAAGTAATAGCAGGTTCCCCACCCTCCAACCAGTGTAGTAAGCTGAAAACATCCTTGTTTCCACTCTTGAGACAACAACAAAAGCAGAGAAACAGCAAGTTTATGATTTTCTTTGAATCCATCAGAGAGCCACTGCCCTGGGTAACTAGCCTAAAATCTAGGGAAAGACAGGTGCTTCAGAAAGAAATTCAGAGAAAGTTCTTGTTTACCTGAGGCAGACACACCAGACACTAGTAGAAAAAACCCAGCTGAAATAGTTAAGGCATTGATGGAAGTCAAGTGGGCCTGACAAGCGAGGGGAGAACTGTAGCTGTGCTGAGAGTTTTCACCCTCTTGTGGGCTTTTCTCCATGGATCCCACAAAAATGTTTGCTGAGAGTCCTGGAAAGAGGTCCCTGTGGTACCAGCCTGGGGGAGAGGAACAGCAAATGTATACAGAAAAGGTGCGAAACCACCTCACATGACTCAAAGAACAAACCCTTAATATTGGGAGGAAGGAAGAAAGACAAGGCTTAGGCCCTATTATAATCCTTTGCAGCTGGGGAATTTGAGCAGAAAAACATTTCTGCCCCTAAGGAAGGAGCAGGAATATCTTGAGAATACCATGATGGGCTCAGAACTACACCTGGGGGAGGGAGCAATGACACCGCCAGGAGACCCAGGCTCACACTGCTTGCCTGAGGCTGAGGCTTAATCAGAAGTGAAAGAATGCCCCCGACCCCTCCACATACCACCAGGATGACAAGTGAGAGTAACAGGAATATGGCGCATGGCTTGAGTAATTGCAAGAGCAAAGGGGCAAATCAGTGTGAAGACAGAAAACAGAGAAAATATAAGGATGAAAGTGCAACAGACACTGAATAAAGCCATCTGGTAAACCAGCCCTCACCCTAAACTCTAGGCATCATCACAAGCATTTGCAGACAATGGGTCCCCCAGCAAGGAGGGTGGCTGAGGACGGGGCAGACCCTGCAGGACAGGACCTCTCCTCTGTCTTCACCTGACAAGTTCCCTCTTGGAACCTGGAGGCACATAAGAACCTGGCCTCTAAGGCAGTGTGAAGATACTTTAATGAAACATAAGGATAAAAACCCATTTTCTGTAAAGCTTTATTATTTACCGCTGGAGCTCAGGGCCTCCATTGGTGCACTTTTCCCACGTGCAACAGATGTCGTCAGTGTACCTGGGTGGAAGGTGGACTGATCTAGCATCATTTAGCATTTTAGAGGTAGAGGGAAAGATCTCCCAACTTTTGATCGCTTGATCCTTGCTTTGTATTTTTTCTACAATGTCATTTACTCTCCCAGAATTCACCTCATTTTTTTCCTCTTTTTAAAATTTTTTTTTTATTTTACAGTATAGTTGATTAACAATGTCATGTTAGTTTCAGGTGTATATGTTCATTTGTGCTTATACATGTACATTTATATATATATACATGTATTTTTTCAAATTCTTTCCCCATTTTGATTGTTACATAATACTGAGCAGAATTCCCTGTGCTGTATAGACATGTCAATCCCAAACTCCCTAATTTATTTTCAATATAAGTAGAATGCAAGGTTTTCTTTCAAATGATCTTTTCAAACAGAAGATTTGAAAAATCCAAAAAAGGCCAATATTTTTCACGTAACATGTAAAACAACTATAAAATGGTTGACTATTAATCAGTGCACAAAATCTAACAAAAGCAGAGGCAATAAATGACAAGTACCTATTTTGAACTTTCAGTATAGATGTTTTAATTATTCTGCATAAATAAAAAAATTATAATTTCATAAATACACAATTATTTTTCACTGTATTTCCTCTATATATCAATATCAAGCTTGCACATTTTTTTTCTGATTTGGTACATATCATGTGGTAATTACTTCACAGATGTGGGGGTTTTGTTACTCACTGCCAGAAACCACCTTAGTTATTCCACATATTTTTTTTCCTAATATTTGGAAGTTAGAAAGAATTAAACATTCAAAGTACATTTAACTCTGATAGAAGAAATACAGCATTCCAGAAGGTAAGAAAAGAATCTCTTCCTTATAAGAATGATCAGTTCAAAACCACACTTCTTAAACTGACTTATAAATTCAATGCAATACTAATTATAATTCCAGCAAAGTTTCTCATATATATATGTTATGGACAGAGTGTAGATGTCCTCTCTAAATTTCTATGTTGAAGCCTCAACCCCCAATCTGACTATTTGGAGATACGAGCCTTTGTGCAGGTCATTAAGGTTAAATGAGGTTAGAAGAGTTGGGCTTTGATCCAACAGAACTGGTGTCCTTACAAGAAGAGATAAGAGTTTGCTATCTCTCTTTTTCTCTCTCCATCCCATGTAAGAACACAGTAGGTCAGCACCTTGACCTGTACTTTCTAGTCTCCAGAACTGTAATAAATAAATTTTGGTTTTTTGAAATCATACAGTTTTTGATATTTTGCTATGGCAGCCTAAGCTGATTAACACAATGTTAATAGCTAACTCTAAAAACTTGCATAGGAAGCAAAGAAACTAGAATAGAATAGCCAAAGCGCTTTTGATAAAGAAAAGCAGTGTTAAATAATGCACACTATACTTATTAAGACTTATTATGACTTACAGTAATCAAGACTGTATAGCACTGAAAAAGGATAGATGCAGAAATCACAAAAATAGATGTATACAAATATGATCAACTGTTGGCAGAAGTACAAAGGCAGCTCAATCAAATATGCTGTACTGGAACATTAGGCATCACTGAAAAATTAACATTGACCAACGGCCTATTCTTTACACAAAATTAACTCAAAATGGGTTATAGATCTAAATGTCAAATGTACAATTCTAAAACTCTTAAGAAAAAATAGAAAAATTGGCCTAGAGAAACAGTTTTTAAACACAACTCCAATATCATGGTTCATCAAATTTAAAAAATTGATTAATTGTACATCTACAAAATGAAAACCTCTCTTTCTATAAAAGATTCTGTTAAAGGAACAAAATACAACCTATAAACTGGGATAAAATACTCCTTAATCTGATATCTGACAAAGTATTATATCCAAAATGTCCACATGTGTTTACACAACAATGTTCCCAACTATGGAACTCAACAATGTTTCCATAAAAAACAAACTAACAAGAATGAGCAAAAAATTTGAACAGAGTCTTCATTAAAGGGTGTGGATGGCAATGCAGCACAAAAGGTGTTTAACACCATTTTATTAGTTAAATGCAAAGTGACTGTTGATATAGCATTACATGGGCTTCCCAGGTAGTGGTAGTAGTAAAGAACCTACATGTAAACTCAGGAGACAGAAGAGACATGGGTTCAGTCCCTGGATCAGGAAGATCCCCTGGAGGAAGGCATAGCCACACACTCCAGTATTCTTGCCTGGTGATTCCCATGGACAGAGGATTCTGGCAGGCTACAGTCCATAGGGTTGGAAGAGAGTCAGACATAACTGAAGTGACTTAGATGCATGCACATGGAAATTTATAAGACTTCCTGGAAACTCTAAGGATGGATAAAGGAATCTTTTAAAGGCTCATTAAAGTAAAATTATATTTGCTTTTCATGACCTGGCACTTTCACAAGCACTACCGTGGCTTTCTCAAATGGCAAAATTTAGAACAATTCTATTCTTGGCCCGGCTGTACACCCATGTCATTCTGAAATTTTAAGCAAGTAATCTTTTCCTTAGATTTGTTTTCTGTTCTATAAAATAAGGTGTTTGGTAAAAAGCTTTTCAAAAGCTGATATAGACTTAGCAGAAATTCTTATAGACTGAGCACATTAGAATCACATCAGAAATTTCTACAAAATGTTACTTCCTGGAAAGGCCATCATCTCCAAAGATTCTAACTTAACTGATCTTTGTGGAGTTTAAGCATTGGTTTATAGTTAGGACTGAGACTCACGGACCCAAAGCTCATGGTTCAATCATGTTCAAAAGCAGTCTTCTATGGATGTGTAACAATGTCTGTTTTTTTACTGTTAAAAGTTGGATGTGGATCACATTTAGTTGATCATATTGCTATGTGTCCTGTTGAGTTGATTAATATCAATGCCGTTGCAGATCTGAGAGGCTGCACAGGCAAGAGTGGGCAAAGTTGGGCTTTGTGGGGACGTCGTCCTATTTTACTGCCTCTGAGTATACTGACCCTGGCCATCTCCAAACTCCTTAAGCTGCTAAATAACCCTCACCCCTCACTTGTTTGCCTTCTACACTTACATCCTTAAAGGTAAGTAGGTTGCTTGCTTACACCAACATAGATGGATATTGGTCACCTTCATGCATTCAGGACCTGCTGAACCTGCACCAAATCCTTTCAAGTTCCATGACTACCATCGATCCAATCTTGAATTTGAAATGTCAGAATCCTCACAATTAGCTACTGAGCCTTGTTTCAGAAATCTGAAACAAACCCACTAATTTCTGACTATGTTTTGAGACCACATTAAAAGAACAGCACCTGGCGCCCTCCCACACCATCAGAAGCTCAAGTTCTGATGGCTATCATCCAGTACCATATGCCTAACTGCACCTCCCTTTTCCTGCTCTCATAATTGGTAGATGCTTACCCTTTGGAGAGCATTGCCATAGGCACAAAAATCGAGAACACTGGCAAAGCTAAGAAACTGGAAAGGAAGATTTCAGGCCTTTTTTTTTTTTCCCCCTGAGGTTTCAACTTAATTTTTTTGAGGTTTCCATGGTGTCATACCTTTCATTTGTTTTTTTGAAACATAAACTTCCCAACAATTTAATGTAATGTACAAAAAGTTACAAATATCTTCTATTAATTCTCTCAGAACTTCATTGCTTAGTTTTTGTTTTTTGTTTTTTGTTTTTAAACAGGTGCAGTGATTACTGCAATTGCAAAGCACAAGAATGTTCCTTATTTTGCAAATTAAGACTCCGAGTCTCAGGAATCAAGAGATTTCTAGGACTTTGAATGCACATGAGATATTTTCTTTGTCTTTGAACAAGTACTATGCCCTAATGTGCAACATAAAAATTACACACTGAACCACTTCTCTACATCAGCGATTTTTTTTCTGATGCTTTAACTTTTTCTTTTTTTTTTAGTTTTAAATGGAGAATGTATATTGTGCTTGTCACATATCTTGGAATAAAAACCTCAGTGCTAGCAATCAGTACAGTCATTATAGATAGTGCTGTAGACAGGAAGAGACTCAGAGGAGAGTGGGGGATGGGTACCTTTGCTTTTGTACCCAACCCAGGATGCAGTGTTCTATTAGATCGTATTGGTTTATGATCTTGTTATGTCATTCTATATCCTTGATGATTTTTTGTCCAGTTGTTTTATCAGTTGTTGAGAAAAGTGCTTAAAGTGTGCAACTATAACTGCAAATTTGTCGATTTCTCCTGTCTGTTCCACAAGTTTTTTGCTTCACATATTTTGCAGCTCTGTTGTTTTGCATATAGGCATTTAAAGTGCCTATGTCTTTTTAATAGATTGACTTCTTTCTTTTTTTAGAAATAAATATAAATTGTTTTATTTCACTCCTCTGGTAGCTTTTTCAAAAAATTGTTTATTGTTTAATTAGAGGATAATTGCTTTATAGAAATTTGTGGTTTTCTGTCAAACCTCAACATGAATCAGCCATGGGTATACATTTATTCCCTGCCTCTCAAATCTCCCTTCCATCTCCCTCCCCAACCCCTCCCCCAGGATGATACAGAGCCCCTATTTGAGTTTCCTGAGACACACAGCAAATTCCTGTTGGCTTCCTATTTTAAATATGGTAGTGTAAGTTTCTGTGTTACTCTCTCCATACACCTTACTCTCTCCTCCCCTTTCCCTGTGTCCATAAGTCTGTTTCTCCACTGCTGCCCTGTCAATAAATTCTTCAATACTATCTTTCTAGATTCTGTTATATGCATCAGTATATTTATCTTTCTATTTTTCACTCACTTCACTCATAATAGGCTCTAGGTTCATCCACCTCATTAGAACTGACTCAAATGTGTTCCTTTTTATGACTAAGTAGTATCCCATTGTGTATATGTAGCACAGCCTCTTTATCCATTCATCTGTCAATGGGCATCCTGGTTGCTCCCATGTTCTAGCTGTTGTAAATAGTGCTGCAATGAGTAATGGGATACATGTATCTTATACATGTATCATATACCCTGAGGAATATGCCTAGGAGTGGGATTGCTGGGTCATATGGTGGTTTTATTCCTAGTTCTTTAAGGAATCTCCATACCATCTTCCATAGTGGCCGTATCAATTTACATTCCCACCAACAGTACAAGAGAGTTCCCTTGTCTCCACACCCTCTCTAGCATTTGTTTGTAGACTTTTTAATGATCGCCATTCTGACTGGTGTGAGGAATGTACTACCATCTCGTAGTTTTGATTTGCATTTCTCTAATAATGAGCGATGTTGAGTATTTTTTCGTGTGTTTGTTAGACATTTGTATGTCTTCTTTTGAGAAATGTGTTTAGGTCTTTTCCCCACCTTTTGACTGGGTTATTTGTTTTCCTGGTATTGAGTTGCATGAGCTGCTTGTATATTTTGGAAATTAATCCTCTGTCAGTTGTTTCATTAGCTATTATCTGCTCCCATTCTGAGGGCTGTCTTTTCACCTTGCTTATAGCTTCCTTTGCTGTGCAAAAGCTTTTAAGTTTAATCAGGTCCCACTTGTTTACTTTTGTTTTTATTTCCATTACTCTAGGAGGTGGGTCATAGAGGATCTTGCTTTGATTGATGTCATTGAGTGTTCTGCCTATATATTCCCCTAAGAGTTTTATAGTTTCTGGTCTTACATTTAGGTCTTTAATCCATTTTGAGTTTATCTTTGTGTATAGTGTTAGGAAGTGTTCTAATTTCATTCTTTTACATGTAGCTGTATAGTTTAGAAAGACTTCTTTATCATTGAGTAATCTCCCCCTGTCTCTAGTAATTTTCTTTGCTCTGAGATCTACTGTATCTGATATTAATATAGCCACTCATGCTTTTGAATGATATTAGCATGATATACCTTTTTCCAACTTTCTTATATAGCTATATTTGAAATTAATTTCTTATATACAGCATATAATTGATTCCTAGTGTGATACATGGAACAACAGACTGTTTCCAAATAGGAAAAGGAGTACATCAAGGCTGTATATTGTCACCCTGCTTATTTAACTTCTATGCAGAGTACATCATGAGAAACGCTGGGCTGGAAGAAGCACAAGCTGGAATCAAGACTGCCAGAAGAAACATCAGTCACCTCAGATATGCAGATGATACCACTATTATGGCAGAAAGTAAAGAGGAGCTAAAAAGCCTCTTGATGAAAGTGAAAGAGGAGAGAGAAAAAGTTGGCTTAAAGCTCAATATTCAGAAAATGAAGATCATGGCATCCGGTCCCATCACTTCATGGCAAATAGATGGGGAAACAGTGGAAGTAGTGTCAGACTTTATTTTGGGGGGCTCCAAAATCACTGCAGATGGTGATTGCAGCCATGAAATTAAAAGACACTTACTCCTTGGAAGAAAAGTTATGACCAACCTAGATACATTACTTTGCCAACAAAGGTCCGTCTAGTCAAGGCTATGGTTTTTCCAGTGGTCATTTATGGATGTGAAAGTTGTACTATAAAGAAAGCTGAGTGCTGAATAATTGATACTTTTGAACTGTGATGTTGGAGAAGACTCTTGAGAGTCCCTTGGACTGCGAGGAGTCCATCCTAAAGGAGACCAGTCCTGGGTGTTCTTTGGAAGGACTGATGCTAAAGCTGAAACTCCAGTACTTAAGCCACCTCATGTGAAGAGTTGACTCATTGGAAAAGACTCTGATGCTGGGAGGGATTGGGGGCAGGAGGAGAAGGGGACAACAGAGGATGAGATGGCTGGATGGCATCACAAACTCGATGGACATGAGTTTGGGTGAACTCCGGGAGTTGGTGATGGACAAGGAGGCCTGGCATGCTGCGATTCATGGGGTTGCAAACAGCCGGACACGACTGAGTGACTGAACTGAACTGAAAGCAGAATCAAGAGTACCTTCATCTTAACAGTTATTTGCAATCATCAATATCTTTCTTCTTAAGTTTTGTTTTTTTTTTTTTTTTGCTCAAGAATACACTGAAGCAGGCATTTACAGACTTCTGTGTGTGTGTGTGTGTGACTGGCGTGCTGCGATTCATGGGGTCGCAAAGAGTCGGACACGACTGAGCGACTGAACTGAACTGAACAGACAGACAGACAGCCCTTCCTTCCAGTGTCTGGGTGCTGGCCTCTGACGGATGACCACTGTCATAGCTTCTGAAATCTCTGCGCACACAGGCTTCTAACAGATGAGGTACGAGTGAGTCACAATTAAGCCAAATGAGTTCGATGCAGAATTCTGAGAATCAAATCTAGCCCAGGTAAAGGCAAAAGCAGCTGGCAGATCAAAGAGCATTGTTCTGAGCTATTCATGGGGTCGCAAAGAGTCGGACACGACTGAGCGACTGAACTGAACTGAACAGACAGACAGACAGCCCTTCCTTCCAGTGTCTGGGTGCTGGCCTCTGACGGATGACCACTGTCATAGCTTCTGAAATCTCTGCGCACACAGGCTTCTAACAGATGAGGTACGAGTGAGTCACAATTAAGCCAAATGAGTTCGATGCAGAATTCTGAGAATCAAATCTAGCCCAGGTAAAGGCAAAAGCAGCTGGCAGATCAAAGAGCATTGTTCTGAGCGATGAACCATGACTTGGTAGAAGACAAACAGAACTAAAATTCAGGGAGACAGTTCAAAGGAATGGTGAGCGACCAGTGGGGGAGGGGGGGCATGGCCAGGAGTTGAGCCTGAATGTGGCGAAGCGGATGAACAACTTCAGGGCTCAGAAGGCTTTACTCCAGGGAGAGACCAGGCGACCGGATTGCGAGGCGGGGAGAGAGAAAATCTGTCGGAGTGACCTCAGCTGGGTGCCAGCAGAGGCAGGGAAAGCTCATAAGGCGCCTCTGGCTACCGAGACCCGGGCTGCCTTGGAGGAGGGCAGAAGCTGGGTAGACCGCTTGCAGCTTTGGCCAAGCGCACTTGCAAGCTCAGAGGGGAAGACTGGGAGGAGACTATTTGACGGCCGCGGGGGTCAACGCTTCCCTGCCGGGAGGAGCGCGGCTCCGACCGCCCGGCGCCGCGGTGGTCTCAGCCCGCGCGCCTCGGTGCCGCGCGCGTCCGTCTCGGCGCTCTGGGAACCGGGTCCTAGCACCGCAGACTTCCCATCCCTCGCGCGCACTTTCCGTCTTGCCTCTCTCGACGCGCCCCCAGACAATGGATGGCAGCTCCCTGCTCTCCGCACCAAGGTAAGACCCGCTTTCCCCTCTGCACACGCTGACGCGCGTCCAACTCGGTTCTCTGCTCCGAGTCGCTCGCGAGCTTGCCCCGGGGGCGCAGGGCTCCCCAGGACACCCAGGACTCGGAACTTAGAGGAAGTCCGGCGGCGGGGTGCGAGGAGCTTCGTGGTCCCTGTCAACTAGCCCGCGGGGAGCGCTGCTGGGTGAGCCTGCGCGCCGGAGCCGCACGGGGTGGGGGCGAGCTCCTGTCCGCCTCTAGGGCGGGGGCCCCGGGAAGCCAGGAGCCGGACTTTCTGCGGACCCGGCCCGGAGAGGTTTTGCGCCTTGAGGGGAGAGCGGTTCCAAGGTAGGGAAGTAAACATGAAGGGAGCAGGACTGGGGTAAAGCACCCCTACATCCCGTCCCTCTGGACCCCCTAGGCGAGTGTCTGCGGTGGCTGGTGGGGAGGTCGAGGTGGGGGCGATTGCCTCCAACTCCCGACCGACCTAGACTGCGCGCGCCGGGGACCTGTACCAAAATGGAGCAGGACTGGGGTAAAGCACCCCTACATCCCGTCCCTCTGGACCCCCTAGGCGAGTGTCTGCGGTGGCTGGTGGGGAGGTCGAGGTGGGGGCGATTGCCTCCAACTCCCGACCGACCTAGACTGCGCGCGCCGGGGACCTGTACCAAAAAGGACCTCTGTCCGCCCCAGTCCCACCCGCCTCAGTTGCCCCCACACCTCCTGCCAGGCGTTCAGTCCTGTCTCCTCGCTTGGCCGGTGCTCGGCGCTCGGTTCAGATTCAGTCCCTTGCGCACTTAGGAAACAGATTTTAGTGCTTCTACCCGCGTAAACCTGAGGGGTGAATTGAGGCCGTCGCGCTGGTGGGGTTCCGCCAGCCGGGCAGGTGGGCTTTTGCGCTCTTTGTGCACCGCGCGGAGCGTCCATCCTCTTGGAGGAGAGGATGCTGCTGCTCGCGGATGCAGGTGTCTCTCTGCCACCCGCACAGCCCCACCTTTCCGAGGCAGAAGGGGCTTCGTGTGGGCTATTTTGTCATCCCTTACTTCCTCATTTTCCCCAAGCAAACATCTAGGCAGCTTCCAGCCGAGTGTCAGGCTCTGGAATAAACATTTGGAACTCGAATTCCTGGAGAGCTCCTAAATCCACCGTGCACCGGCTAAAGCAGACACGGAGCTGATACTCTGTTGCCGAGTAGCCGCGACAGGGGTGGGGCTGGAGTCGGGGTGGATGGACACCGCTTTTCAAAAGTGTTGAAGGCTGCCATCTAGAGACTTGAAGTGTTAATATTTATATTCCGTAAGGAAATAGAGCTTTTCCAACTCCACGGGCGTTTCCTCTTAAACGTCTCTTCCCTGGGGGTTAGCAAAGGGCTCTTAAAAAGGTTTCTAAGCCTCGCCTGAAGCTGCTCCAATATCTGTGGAGCCAAACACAGTCAAAGTACCACTAAGCCATTCCTTTCTATCCTAATGCCCGAAAAGGACAATAAGAACCGCAGGAAAACTTTTTAAAGCTTAAAAGTATATATTGTCACTTAGTTTGGGTTAAAGTATGAAACATTTTAAAGTCAAACAAACTGGGGATTCACGTTCTGCACCATCTGGTCTACTACCTAAGGTCTGTAGAATGGAAAGAGTGAGCTGTGTGATTCCAGCATTCCAATAAAATAGACACATTTTTGATAGGAGATTGCTTACTCTAAAACCAGTTTTGCTGATACAGTGGTGCTTGAATCGGAATTATATATCTATTAAACAGCTGAGCATCTTCTAAAATATTAGAAATTCTTTACACCAATAACTCCTTAAAATTATTTCTTCTGCACGACTGTAAAATGACTTTTTGAAGAGCAAATGAACTGCCATGAAATTGCTCTGTATCATGTAGTAGCCTGTAAAGATGTTAATATAAAATTAACACCAGCTTCAGCTATTAAAGCTTTTGAATATCATTGCTTATTCGCCAAGATGCAACACATTTCCACAAATAAGTATGATAATTCAGCTATTTTATGAGCATCCTTATTAATATAAAAATAGTTGTTTAACCCCTATTTCATTTACTACAAGAAGTACAATTTCTTCAGGCAATATTTAATTGGAAGTCATAGTGATATATAAAAAGTAAACTAGAATTTAAAAACATAGAAATTATATTCATTGTACCACTTCACAAAACTTTGAAATAGAAATAATTGATGATTGGATCTCTACAAACTTTTCAA
>SJYC01008085.1:0-10002 GCA_006408675.1 Madoqua kirkii
AGAAATTTTGAAGGATGGTTTTTTTTGAAAGGAGTTGTTTATGTTTTTTTTTTGAGTTATACCTTACCTCTGTGAAAGCTCCAATAAGTTATGTGGATTGTATTACAGTTTTCTTAAAACTACTGTTTATTAAAGCTGGAGGGTGTCTCAAAGAGGGAAGGTAAGCTATGGAAACATGAAATGTTTCCATGTTAGTTGCATAGTAGACCCACAACCTCACTGTTTTCTGATTAATAATCCAGTTCAAGGAAAAAACAAACACAAAATCTGAAAAACAAACAAAAAGGTTTTTTTTAAGATATAAAAGTTTAGGTAGAGATTCTTTCATGTCTTTTACAAAAGATTTATTTGATTTGCCAAGGCCACATACCTAGGATTTATGAAAACAGAATCCCAGACTGACAAAATGTGTTGTATACTATAGCACATTACACTACAATGCAGTAGTTACCTCTCACAGAAGGAAAATTGATCTGACTTATATTGGTAATACTTTGGCCACCTGGTGTGAAGAACTGATTTATTTGAATAGACTCTGATGCTAGGAGAGATTGAAGGTGGGAGGAGAAGGGGATGGCAGAGGATGAGATGGTCGGATGGCATCACTGACTCAATGGACATGAGTTTGAGTAAGCTCTGGGAGTTGGTGATGGATAGGGAGGCCTGGCGTGCTGCCTGGCATGCTGCAGTCCATGGGGTCGCAAAGAGTCAGACACGACTGAGTGAACGGAACTGAACTGATTGTGTGGATGGTAAAGTTGAAGGTTAAAGTCGCTCAGTCATGTCCAGCTCTGCTATGGATTGTATAGCCTGCCAGTCTCCTCTGTCCATGGAATTCTCCAGGCAAGAGTATTGGAATGTTTAGCTGGTCCCTTCTCCAAGGGATCTTCCTAGTCCAGGGGAAGGGAATCTTCTTACCCCAGGGATTGAACCCCAGTCTCTCCTGCATTGTGGGTGAATTCTTTTCTATCTGAGCCACCAAGGAAGCCCAAGAATACTGGAGTGGATAGCCTATCCTTTCTCCATGGGATCTTCCAGACCCGGGGATTGAACCAAGGCCTCCTGCATTGCAGGCAGATTCTTTACCAGCTGAGCTACCAGGGAAATGTGTGGTCAAGTTGGTATTTTATTGTGTTATCCCATATATTCCCCTGGAGGAGGAAATGGCAAGTCACTCCAGTATTCTTGCCTTGGGGATTCTATGGACAGAGGAGCCTGGTGGGTTACAGTCTGTGGGATCACAGTCTGTGGGATCGGACACAACTGAGTGACTGAGAGCATCCCATATATTAAAGTACTTGATCATCACATCCGTGTGAGTTAATTACAACAAATATAATTACCTCCACTAATTTGTTGAAAAAAAAACTGAAGTAAAAAGAAATTAAATGAAGAAAATAATTAGATTTTAAAACTCATACAATAGTATATAAGAAAGCTCATTCATCTACAAGTTCTTCTGACTTGAAGTTCAATTTCCTTTTTTGTATTGATTGAAAATTCACACATTATTTTAAGTGGGGGTAGAGAAGAGATCTTGGTGCACAGTTTGGACAAACTCTGATATCATTAGAACACATGGGGGCAGCCTAAAAGCCAGATTATTGTTTAAAGCCAACAAATGCTGAAAAACCATTTTTGCAAACAGAAATAATTTGTCACCTTGACCATGTCTGAGCTTGAACTTCAAATTTAAGAAATAAGCCTTTTATTTTCTAAATCACTTGCATTTACACTAATTTTGTTCTTTTTGGCGTACTGGGTTCTGTTTCAGTAATAATTCATTCTTATTGGAGTATAGGTGATTTACAATATTGTGTTAGCTTCGGGTGTACAGCAAAGTGATTCAGTTATACATGTATGTATGCCGTTCTTTTTCAGATACTTTTCCTAATACTAGGTTATTACAGAATATTGAGTTGAGTTCCTGTGCTGTATAGTAGGTCCTTGTTGATTATCTATTTATGTATACTAGCATGTGTATAGGGAGAAGGAAATGGAAACCAACTCCTGTATTTTTGCCTAGAGAATCCCATGGAGAGAGGAGCCTGGTGGGCTGCTATACATAGGGTCGCACAGAGTCAGACACGACTGAAGCTACTTAGCATGCATGCATGCATTAGAGAAGGAGATGGCAACCCACTCCGGTATTCTTGCCTGGAGAATCCCAGGGACAGAGGAGCCTGGTGGGCTGCCTTCTAGGGGATCTCACAGAGTCGGACACGACTGAAGCGACTTAGCAGCAGCATGTGTATGTTAATCCCAGACTCCCAGTGTATCCCTCCCCGCACCCATGGCACTCTGAATGAGAAAAACTTAAAGAGAGATGTTTGAAAAAATAGATATTTTAATTTAAATTTCCCATCAGTTTAGTTTGACCACGCCTAAGTTTAGCCTAGCAATATTTCACTAAAGCCCATCAGAATCAATCTTTTGTCTCCGAGAATGTTAGTACTAAAGGGGGAAAAAAAGCTGTTTTTTAAATGGAACTAACAACCTAATGCTGTAAATGAAAGTCTTCCATTCAAGTTCAAAACAAACAGAAATTTAAGAGTACATTTACATTTCTGTTTTTTATTTATCAGAAACTCTTTAAAAAAAAAAAGAATCCATCACTCTTAACAAATTTGGGATCAGGGACAAATACCAGATTCTGTCTTAAATCAAAATTGGAGATTATTCTCTAGACTGAAATGCATGTTCTTTACAAGACCAGGGCTAATGTGGCCATATCCTCTAATTTACAATTCTCAGGGAAGCACTGCTCAGGAGGTGCTGCTTCTTACAGAGGAAAAAAAACTGGGAATTGTAAGTCTTGGTGCTCTGGACTCAGATTCTACGTAGCCGAAGGGTAATAAACATCTGGGGAAGAGGTGGGAACTCTGAAGGCAGTTTCCCGCAGAAACATTATTTTCAAAAGTCTTGAAACCCACCATTTATCCTGCATTTCACACCTTGACCCTTTTAGGGGCCGCTGACCTCCATCCTTTTGGTTCCTTTTGAAAAATATGTATCTGCTGCCAAATAATCAATTAGTAAATGAGCTATTAAAGAATATCTCATTCACAAAGGGTCCATTTCTCTAATATTTATTTGAATGGAGTTTTACTCTAATTAAAGTTTACAACTAAAAAGAATTATAGGAAGAGGAAAAAATGGTGTATTTGACATTAGGAGATTACTGGGACCTGTAGTGCTTGGTTCTGTTCCTAAATTAATGGTTGTAACTGTGGAATTAATTGTTTGACTTGTTGTTCTCTACCTCCTCCTGTTTACAGTAATGCATACTCTACATATACTGATCTGAGTCCCTCTCACTTCTAACCTTCTATAATGCCATGATCTTTATTGTACAGAACCTTTATTGGTAGCTTGCCTGGTGGCTCAGATGGTTAAGTGTCTGCCTACAATGTGGGAAACACAGATTCGATCCCTGGGTTGGGAAGATCCCCTGGAGAAGGAAATGGCAATGGAAGCTACACAAGTTGGACTGAATGACCTCACTTTCTTTCTTTCTTTTAGTGTACCATGTCTCAGCTGGACATGATAGAAGATAATCCTCTTGAAATATACAAGCAAAATCAAGGCACTGAAAAAAGAACCAAAGCAACACTAATCCATTAAAAAAAGTCCAGCTCAGAGAATCAATGTTTGTTTCTAAATCCCTCCAAAGGGCTCACAGAAGGTAGAATAAGCTTACTTTTTTGTAAAGACTATAGCATGGTGATCCTGCTTCTACCACTTACCACTTTTGTTGTCTTAGTGGTTGAATAGCCCACATAACTCAAGAGATGAAATCTACTTTGTCTGACATTAGCATAGCTATTCCAACTTTCTTCTGGGTTACCACTTTTCATCTCTTTGTTTATAATCTATCTCTTCATATTTAAAATTGCTTCTTGTAGACAGGGTATTGTATCTTACTTTTATATTTTATCTGACAATCTGTTAATTGATGTGCTTAAATTTGGATCATTCACATTATGATTCTAGATAGGGCTGTATTAAAAGCCACCAACTAAAGCAACAAAAGCAAAAATAAATGAGATAACATCAAATTACATAGCTTCTGCACAGCAAAGGAAACCATCGACAAATGAAAAGGCAAACATGGAATGAGCAAAAATATTTATGGATCATATATCTGATAAAAGATAATATCCAAGGTATATAAAAAAATGATACAATTCAATAGCAAACAACAATAGCAACAAATCTAAACAATCTGGTTTTCAAATGGACAGAAAAACGGAATAAACATTTTTCAAAGAAGATGGCAAATGGAAACAGGTACTTGAAAAAGTGCTCAACACACTTATTGTCATGGAAATACAAATCAAAGTAATAAATGAACTTTCACCTCACATCTGATAGAATGTTAGCTGAGCTCAGTCTTGTCTAACTCTGCGACTCCATAGACTGTAGCAGGCCAGACTCCTCTGTCCTTGGAATTCTCTAGGAAAGAACACTGGAGTGGGTAGCCATTTCCTTCTCCAGAGGCTCTTCCCAACCCAAGGATCAAACAGTTCTCCTGCATTGCATGCGGATTCTTTACCATCTGAGCCACCAAGGAAGGCCCCTCTATTAGAATGGCTATCATTAAAAAGGCAAGAGATAACAAAAGGTAGTGAAGATGCGGAGAAAAGGGAACCCTCTACACTGTTGGTAGAAAAGTAAATTGGTACAGCCGCCATGAAAAACTGTATGGCAATTCCTCCAAAAATTTAAAGTAGAATGACTTATTTTACGTGAAGATAAAAAGAGAGACGTGGTGGGGTGGTGAGGTGGAGAGAGAAAGAAAGAAAGAAAGCAGGATCCTGAAGAGATGTCTGCTCTCTAGTGTTCATTGCAGCATTATACACAATAGACAATGTATGTAAACAGCTTAAGTGTTCATCTCAGTGAATAAGTAAATGAATATTTATATGCATGAAGTGTAAAAGTGTTTGTCACTCAGTCGTGTCTGACTCTTTGCGACCCCTTGGACTGTGGAAGATACATGGATATTATTTAGCCAAGAGAGATGAAAATCCTGTCATTTGCAACAACAAATGGCAGGATATGCAAACCCCCTATTTTGGATTTGGAATGAAAACTGACTTTTACCAGACCTGTTTTCCAAATTTGCTGACATATTGAGTACAGCACTTTCACAGTATATACCTTTAAATTGTAATATACTACCTCACACCCAGTATACGGGTCTTAAAATTTTATGTCCAAATTGTCTTCTCTGATCCTGTGTGCTGTTGTCATATATTTTATTTTTATTTCTGTTATAAACATTATTTAATGCTGCTGCTGCTGCTAAGTCGCTTCAGTCGTATCTGACTCTGTACGACCCCATAGACGGCAGCCCACCAGGCTCCCCCGTCCCTGGGATTCTCCAGGCAAGAACACTGGAGTGGGTTGCCATTTCCTCCTCCAATGCATGAAAATGAAAAGTGAAAGTGAAGTTGCTCAGTCGTGTCCGACTGTTAGCAACCCTATGGACTGCAGCCCACCAGGCTCCTCCGTCTATGGGATTTTCCAGGCAAGAGTACTGGAGTGGGATGCCATTGCCTTCTCCTACATTTGCTTTAAAAAGTTGGATATTTTAGAAAATCAAAAATAAGAAAAAGTAGATTTTATTTTACCCTCATTTATTCAATTTCTGACACTTCATTTGTATAGAGGCAAGCTTCTCTGTCTTGTATGTTCCTTCTGTCCACAGAACTCCCTTTCACATCACTGTCATGCAGGTCTGCTGGCAGTGAATTTTCTCAGTTTTTGTTTATCTAAAATGTCTATTTTTCCTTTACTTTTCAAATCATACTTTTTATGAGTATGGAGTCCTGGGTTGAAAAATATTTCTTTTCATTGTTTTAAAGATGTCATTCCTTTGTATTTGGGCTTCTGTAGTTTCTGCCAAGAAACTTTTTTATTTTTTGTTTCTTTCTATGTCACATGTGTTTTTTCCCCTGCCTGTCTTCCAAATTTTTTTTGTATCTTGTTTGGAGCAGTTTTAATGTGACATGCCAAGGAGTGCATATGTGTGTGTGTGTGTGTGTGTGTGTGCTGTAATTATCCTGCCTGGCATTCCCTGAGCTTCTTGCTGTGGTTTGGTATCTTATTATTAATTCTGAAAATATTAAGCTAAAATTGTAATAGGCTGGGTCAGTATGTTACTTTATCCCTTGAAAGAGCATTTTTACCTTGCTTTTTCATGTGGCTTATAATATTTTCACTGAAACCCAGATACCTTGGTAGGATAACATTTCCCCAAGTGGAAACTGTAAGTCAGTGCAACTATTTAATGCAGGTGTAAAAGAATATGCTTAGGGGCAGAGAGGTTAAATGACTCGCCCAAGGTCATTCAACTAGTGAGTGGCAGATGCCAAACTTCACCCTTGGTTTTTATACTCCAAATCCTATGTTGTCTGACTATATCACTGTTACTCTCTACTTCCTAATGCATGTACATTCCCCCTCTGGAGGCCTCCAGGACACTTACTGATGCCACATGGCTTCATTTATTTCAGACATTTTTGACCTCCTATCCCCAAGAAAGTTACTGAAGCATGCATAATGATGAGTAAGAAATGGTTCTTGCCCTTCATAAGGTCAGCAAGTAGTTTTAAAATGTCATTATTTTTTTCTGAATGCCTTTTGATTCCGTTTTTTCAACATCTGGCCTCTAAATCAAAAGCAGCTGCAAGGACAGGTGGATGCTCAAAGAAATTTTGAGTCAGCCATAAAAAAAACAGTGGAAACCTAGAGCATGATGGAAAAAAAATTACGACATTAAGTTAAAAGTTTGTATCTGTATCCAGTGGAGTCTGAAAATTCAGATGCTAACACTTCTCAAGCTGCATTCCCGCTTGAGATAGAAATAGTGGCATATCCAAACAAATGGCTTGAGAGAACTTCTCTTGGGGAAAAAATAGCATACAGACCAATGTACCTCTTTTTATTCCTTTCATTTTAAATACATATTATTGATATCTTGAAATAGTTAACAGAAAGTCTTAGAGCATCCACGGCTTCTGAAATAAAAGTTAGTCTTTAGAAATGTAAACATATGGGAATTCCCTGGCAGTCCAGCAGTTAAGACGTAGTGCTTCCATTGCAGGGGACGTAGGTTCGACCCCTGATCAGGGAACTAAGATCCCTTGCAGTATGGCCAACAGTTTTTTAAAATGTCAAGATATTATTTTCATTTCTATATTAATTCAGCAGATTGCCACAAAATCAGTAGATTAGCACACAAATATATTATTTTATAATTCTGTAAGTTGGAAATCTGACGTGGACCACACTGGGATAAAATCAAAGGGTTAGCAGGGTTGTCTTCTTTTCTGGAAGGTTTCAGTTCAGTTCAGTCACTCAGTCATGTCTGACTCTTTGTGACCCCATGGACCGCAGCACACCAGGCTTCCCTGTCTGTCACCAACTCCCAGAGCTCACTTAGACTCATGTCTGTTGAGTCGGTGATGCCATCCCACCATCTCATCCTCTGTCATCCTCGTCTCCTCCCGCCTTCAATCTTTCACAGCATGAGGGTCTTTTCCAATGAGTCAGTTCTTCGTATCAGGTGCCCAGAGTATTGGAGTTTCAGCTTCAGCATCTGGAAGGTTTAGGAGGAATCTATTTCCTTGTGTTTTCCAATTTCTGGAAGCTGCTGGAAGTCCTTGCCTCATGACCCCCTTCCTCTGTCTTCAAAGTCAGCAGTGGTGGGCTGAGTTCTTATGTCTCATTCTTCTAACTTCTGACCTCCTCTTCAGCCTCTCTTTTCCACTTTTGAAACCATGTGATTACATTGGATCCACCCAGACAATCCAGGATAATGTCCGTATATCAAGGTCATGGATTAATAACCTTAATGCCATCTAGAATCTTGATTCTAGATTCTGCTTTGCCATGTAACAATACTCCTAGGTAGTGGGGATTTGAACATGAACATCTTTTTAGACCCATTGTTCTGTCTATCACAAGCATTAATTTAACTAAAAAAATGTATCATGCTGACTTTCAAATTGCACTTGAAAGGCTACTAGGAGTAATTTCTCTCTCCCTCTTTCTCTCTCCTCATCCTCCTCCTTTTTTAAATAAAGGAGAAGAGTGATAGGACTGTTTATTCCTCCACTGCAATATGCAATTCATTCAGTGTGACCAGAGTGAAACAACCACCCAATTCCAGAATCTTATTCAATAACATAAGGCCAGATTGGGGTGAACTTGAAGACCTAATAGAATTCACTTGTTGGCACATCTCTTTATTGCAATGGTCATTAGTGATAGTCAGGAAATATTTCCAATTGTGTTCCTAAGCATAAAGCCAGGTTGTCCTTGTTGTCTCCTTTGTACAAGATATGATCACATGATTTGCTTGAGCCAATGCAAGGTGGGGCTTCCCTCGTAGCTCAGTTGGTAAAGAATCTGCCTGCAATGCAGGAGACCCCAGTTTGATTCCTGGGTCAGGAAGATCCACTGGAGAAGGGCTAGGCTACCCACTCCAGTATACTTTGGCTTCCCTTGTGGCTCAACTGGTAAAGAATCTGCCTGCAATGCTGGAGACCTGGGTTCGATCCCTGGGTTGGGAAGATCCCCTGGAGAAGGGAAAGGGTACCTACTCCAGCATTCTGGCCTGGAGAATTCCATGGACTGTATAGTTCATGGGGTCTCAAAGAGCTGAACACGACTGAGTGACTTTCACTTCATTTCACTTCAATGCAAGGTGTGCAGAAGAGACATGTGTCTCATCCAGGTGGATGTGTTAAAGGACCCATATATGATTTTATTTCACGTCTCCTGCTTTCTGCCATGCTATGTTGTTACGTAGTTCACCTAGAGGCTACTCCATCAGCCTGAGTTTCAAAAGGAGCACAATGTGGAACATAGCCCCCATTAAATCATGATGGCCACGTAGGATAAGCAAGAAATACATCTTTGTCATTTGAGCCCCCTGAGATTTTGGAGTTGTTTGATAATACAGCATCACTCAACCTACTATGTCTGACCCTGCCACCTTTGGGGTTGGAATGGTAGGTGGTCCGGTGGGTAGGTGGCTTGCTTGTGAAGGTTTTCAAAGGATCTCACAGGTTCTTGTCTTGCTCTGAACTTCAAAAGATCCTCATCACTATCTAACAGCATACTCTTGGTGTAGTGATACAAGGAGGGGGTTGGAGAAAAGGAGGAATGGAATTCACCTTGACTAATTCATGAAGCAGTCAGAAAGCAGGTCCTTTGGACCAGCCCCAAGTAATGACAATAAATACAGTGTGGCCTGTAGGGCTCCCACCCTAAGGACATGGCGTGTGAACTAGGAGTCTCACTCATCCTGAGGTCAGTTCACACCCTTCCCATTTCACAGTCTATCACAGGTGGCTCAGTGGTAAAGAATCTGCCTGTCAATGTAGCAGATGTGAGTTCAGTTCCTGGGTTGGGGAGATCCCCTGGAGAAGGAAATGCAACCCAGTCCAGTATTCTTGTGTGAAAAATTCCATGGACAGAGGAGCCTGGCAGGCTAGTGTCCATGGGGTCACAAAGAGTGGGACGTGATTTAGTGACTGAACAACAACAGCTGCATCATGTACACATTTAACTCATGCAAATTCAGTACTACATGTTCATTTTCCTTTTTCATTATCCCATTTCTGTCTCTTATTTTTATTTTTTTAATTTTATTTTTACTTTATTCTACTTTACTGTATTGGTTTTGCCATACATTGACATGAATCATCCACAGGTGTACATGAGCTCCCAATCCTGAAATCCCCTCCCACCTCCCACCCCATATCATCTCTCTGGATCATCCCCATGCACCAGTCCCAAGCATCCTGTATCCTGTATCGAACATAGACTGGCGCTTCGTTTCTTACATGATAGTATAAATGTTTCAATGCCATTCTCCCAAATCATCCAACCCTCTCCCTCTCCCTCTCCCTCAGAGGCCAAAAGCCTGCTCTATACCTCTGAGTCTCTTTTGTTGTCTCACATACAGGGTTATCATTACTATCTTTC
>SJYC01008086.1:50-42414 GCA_006408675.1 Madoqua kirkii
CCTTATGCCTATGAATACATTGATCTGTTCAATTACAGTTTGAGCAACTGACTCTTCCACTTAATTTATGAAGACAAATAATTTATCTGGTTAATTCAAAACAAAAATCATATAAAAATCAAAGACTGATTGGAGATTTTTTTTCTAAGTGAAATATTGGCTCCATCTAATGTGCTCATTGCTGCCTCATATACTCAGTATAACCTGATGATTTTTACCTCTTATTTAATTTTTTTTCTGAATGAATCAACGATGCTTCAAAATAGTAATTAAAAATGCATGCCCTTTACTTGTGTAATTATCAAGGGTCAGTGATCTGACCTGACATTCTGTTAAACTGTTAGTCTTCCTCTCTTGCAGTGATGGATAAAGTATGATGACTTCATCAGAATCAGGTCATTTGGATAATGAGCTGCACTTTCATCACATGAATCACGTAAAAGAAGTGTCCAGAGAAGAGATTCGTGATCCAGAGAACTTGTTATCTAGAGAAGCTTTTATCCTAACCCTACTCACCCTCAGGCCTTTTAGATTGTAGTCATTCTTTATGAAGGAGAACAATATGCATAAACTGCTAATGACGATGATATTTTCCTCAGTATTTTTACTGGTTTTCATATTTTCCCATAATACAGATAAGAACATTTATAAAGAACGGATACAAAAAGGTGAGATCTCTTATGAGTTTTAAGCTTGTAGATTATATGGGATTGGTGTGGATGTTTGGAAATGGAGGGGAAAAAAGTAAGAGGGAGGGTTTACTTGTTTACTTGATAGGAAAGAATGAAATATAGTGACTTCAAAGCCATCTTCATTGTGTGAGGACAATTGGAACCTGTAAAAGGTCACATAAATTTCCTACAATGAAGATTAAATGCTGCTAAAATAGTGGACAAAATTAACCAGTTTGATAGGAAATGTATCCTTAAGAATAATAACATTTATATTTCAAAATCATTTTACTTTATTGATGTTTTAAAAATAAAAAGTAAGCACGAACTATACAATAATCAAATAATGGGGCTTCGCTGGTGGCTCAGTGGTAAAGAATTCGCCTGCCAATGCAGGAGACATGCGTTCGATCCCTGGTCCCAGAAGATCCCATATGCCATAAAGCAGCTAAGCCTGTGCACCACAACTATTGAGCCTGTGCTCTGGAGCTTAGGAGCCCTAACTGCTGAAGCCGAGAGCCTTAGAACTCCTGCCTCACAATAAGAGAAGCCGCTGCATTGAGAAGCCTGTACACTGCAACTGGAGAGTAGCCCCCGCCTCTAAAACCCACACATCGAGACCCAGCACAGCCAAGAATAAATAAATAATGGAATCAATAATGTAAAAACATTAAAACGATCAAATAATGAATTTGGTATTGATTGGATTGGAAGATCATTTTTTTCCTTCAAAACTGTATGCTAACATGGCACATGAAGAATAAAGAAGTCAGTTTGTAAATATATTAAGAGCCTCAGAAGTTTTGCCAGTTGTTCTTTTACTTCATTGATTCTCAGATCAGTGCCTTGTGAAATGTCTGTCATGTCATCAGCCTCCTGATCTTCCCTTCTTCCAGTTTTAACTGATCTTAACTCAGACCAATTCTCATTTATCTACAGTTTGACCTGTGATAAAGAGTTCTCCTCATCATTTTCTTCTCTTTCCTGAAGTTCTGCAGTTTCTGCAAGATTTTTCACCTTAATTTATGAACGTTTTATTTAAATAAAACTGACAGCCTCTTAAATCATCAACAGGCAACTACCAAAGATATTGATGCCATGGGCAGAGATAAACACTCAAGTTTGGTTGGGAGGAATCCTCACTGGAGACTAATTGGGAGCTGTCAGTCTATTAGTTAATGAAGTGTTTGCTTTTTTTGTACAGTCTTATAATTACAAAGACTGGAACATGAATAACAAGGACATCTGATGTTTAAAAGGACAATTTCCAATGATTTTAAATATACCAGATTTTCTCCAATGAAAGCACTGCTGGAAATCTTTTCCATTTTCCCAAACATTTTCTTACAGATGAGTGAATTATCTAATGAAGCAGTGCAGATACAATTGACTGTTTCAAAAACCTATCCTTCTGGGAAATTATCCACTGTTTTCAAGACTGCAGAGGTCTTTCTGTTTCCAAAATATCTCACAGTTATTAGTTCTTTTTTAATGCATAGGTATTCATTTGAAGTGAATGAATGAAAAGCACCAAACGGTGTTCCAGGATAAATGTCAGTCTGCTTCTTTACACTTTCTGCAAGACCACCGTGTTGATCAAAGTCTAAAAGCAACAAGTAGACCAACAGGATAAAAACCATGTGGTGGGTCTTTAGGCAGTGTCTGTGGTGACCAGGATCTTGGTGAAACAGTTCCATGTCTAATCCTTCATAGTCACCGAGTGAGTAAGTGAGTGAAAGTTGCTCAGTTGTGTCTGACTCTTTGCAACCCCATGGACTATAAAGTCCATGGAATTCTCCAGGCCAGAATACTGGAGTTGGGTAACCTTTCCCTTCTCCAGGGGATCTTCCCAACCCAGGGATCAAATCCATGTCTCCTGCATTGCAGGCAGATTCTTTACCAGCTGAGCCACAAGGGAAGCCTGTAGTCCCTGAATGCCCCTATAATAGGTCTCTTTATACCTCTGAGGAGGGGAAAAAAAAAAAAATTCCTACCACAGAAAGAAGCCCTTGTTTATTACTCGCTCAGTCATGTCTGACTCTGCAACCGGATGAACTGAGCCGGGCAGGCTCTTCTGTCCATGGGATTTTCCAGGCATGAATAGTGGAATGGGTTGCCATTTCCTCCTCCAGGGAATCTTCCCAACCCAGGGATCTAACCTGGGTCTCCTGTGTTGGCAGGCAGATTCTTTACCGTCTGAGCCATCAGTGAAGCCTGGTTTATAGAGAGTTAAGGTCAAATGTAAGACATAAACCTTTAAAAACAAAATACATTTCAGTTCAATTCTATCACTCAGTCGTGTCTGACTCTTTGCGACCCCATGAATTGTATTTATTCAGTACAGATATTGACCCCTTGCGGTTATTGTTGTTTATCCACTAAGGCATGTTTGACTCTTTTGCGACCCCATGGACTGTATCCAACCAGGCTCCTCTGTCCATGGGATTTCCCAGGCAAGAATACTGGAGTGGATTGCCATTTCTTTCTCCAGATCATCTTCCTGACCCAGGGACTGAATTCACATTTTCTGCTTTGCAGGCAGATTCTTTACCACTGAGCCACCAAGGAGGCTTTCAGTTCAGTTCAGTTCAGTCGCTCAATCGTGTCCGACTCTTTGCAACCTCATGAATTGCAGCACGCCAGGCCTCCTTGTCCATCATCAACTCCTAGAGTTCACTCAAACTCATATCCATCGAGTCGGTGATGCCATCGAGCCATCTCATCCTCGGTCATCCCTTTCTCCTCCTGCCCCCAATCCCTCCCAGCATCAGAGTCTTTTCCAATGAGTCAGCTCTTCGCATGAGGTGGCCAAAGTATTGGAGTTTCAGCTTTAGCATCAGTCCTTCCAAAGAACACCCAGGACTGTTCTTCTTTAGAATGGACAGGTTGGATCTCCTTGCAGTCCAGGGGACTCTCAAGAGTCTTCTCCAACACCATAGTTCAAAGGCATCAATTCTTCTTTATGTCAAATAATGTCATCTAGATATGCACTAAGGAACACAATTAGAGGTTGCCCCATTGCCATGGAAGTTCAGCACCAGTGGGACAGAAAGACTTCATTCAGAGGCAGTTTGCAAAGTTAGATGTCATGAGGATTTTTGCTTCTGAGGACATATATCCTGAATCCTTTTTTTTTTTTTCTTTTGACTCATTGATGGGTGAAATCCCTGTGGCACATGACAATTTAACTGCCAACTTTCTGAAGCAAAAATTGCATTGTTTCTGGATTGGACCTACAGTGAAGTCTTCCCTGGACTCCCTTTATTAACTCAGATGCCTCTAAGTATGAGTATGACCTCACCAAGCATTTGTTCTTATTCATAAGGTTATTTACTTGATGCCTGCCTTCTCCACTCACTTCAGGTTAGTTAAAAGCAGATATTATGTTTAACTTCAGTCACTATTGTGTTGGTAGTGCCTTATATAGTATTTGGCACCATATCAGTTCTGATAAATTATTTAGATGAACTAATTAAACACACACATGTTTCCTGATAGTCCTTGAGCCGAGAATTTCTTGTTCAGGCACAAAACTGTGTCTGCCTCTTTGTGACCCCATGGAGTGCAGCATGCCAGGCTCCTCTGTCCTCCACTGTCTCCCAAAGTTTGCTCAAATTCATGGCCATTGAGTCAGTGATGATATCTAACCATCTCATTCTCTGCTGCCCCCTTCTCCTTTTGCTTTCAGTCTTTCTCAGTATTGGCTCATAACAGAACACTGCCATTGGCTCATAACAGAACACTGCCAGAATCCCTGATTAGCATATCCGTGACCTTAAGAGACACATCTTGCGCATGCGTCTTTTTAGTCTACGTTTGCGAAGAACCAGGAAGCAGGAAACCGGCGCCATCCCGCAATGGTGGCTGCGGCTCCCGACATCTCAGCATCAGGATCTTCCAATGAGTTGGCTCTTCGCATCAGGTGGCTGAAGTACTGGAACTTTAGCTTCCGCAACAGTCCTTCCAATATATATTCAGGATTGATTTTCTTTAGGACTGACTGGCTTGATCTCCTTGCAAGTCAAGGGACTCTGAAGAGTCTTCTCCAAAACCACATTTCAAAAGTATCAGTGCTTCAATGCTCAACCTTCTTCATGGTCCAGTTCTCACATCCATACATGACTACTGGAGAAACCATAGCTTTGACTCTATGGACTTTTGTTGGCAAAGAGATGTTTCTGCTCTTTAATATGCTGTGTAGGTTTGTCATAGCTTTCCTTCCAAGGATCATGTGTCTTTTAATTTCATGGCTGCAGTTACCATCTGCAGTGATTTTGGAGCTCAAGAAAATAAAATCTGTCACTGCTTCCACTTTTTCCCCCTTGTATATCGTAACATTTGAGAGATCTTGAAAGTCTGTATAAGGAAAGAGACACTGAGTCTAGGACACTAGATGTAAACATTACCTTATAAATATGCAAAGGTTTAGAATATCTTGAAAGAATATACTTTAAAAGCATTCTTTGCTCTATCACAGTGTCATTAATTAGTAAATAAAAGTTTACCACTAACAAAATAAATACAAGCACATCTCATAGATATTACAGGCCAAGTTCCAGACTGCCACAATAAAGTGATTATCACAGGAAAGCAAGTCACACAATTTTTTTTGGTTCTCCAATGCATATAAAAGTTCTGTTTACCCTGTAATCTATTAAATGTACAGTAGCTTTATGTGATTTCAACTTAAGGTAGTTATATACCTTTTTAAA
Organism: Madoqua kirkii; assembly: GCA_006408675.1. Taxonomy (NCBI): domain Eukaryota; kingdom Metazoa; phylum Chordata; class Mammalia; order Artiodactyla; family Bovidae; genus Madoqua; species Madoqua kirkii. Next base: position 5,434 of record SJYC01008086.1, read on the forward strand.
CATAAAGCTACTGCACATTTAATAGAATCACCAAAATGTGACAGAGACAAGCAGTGAGCACTGTTAGAAAAATGACACCAATGGATTTTCAGGACACAGGGTTGTCACAAAATTCAACTTATTAAAAAAAAATAGTATCTGCAAAGTGCAATATAAAATGAGGCATGCCTGTATAGTACAATATTTCATTCAGAAAGTTCACATAGATTCAGACTATCCAGATATAAAGACATTCCAGATATAAAGACTATCTGGATTTCATGATCATGAAGAAAACTAACATGAATATTGCAATATGCCACCTCCCCTACTTCCAAGCCCACAGATTCCACTGACAATATCAAATCTCAAATCATTCAAAACATCACACGAAGCTAAATTTCCTCCTCTCCAATCAATATTTTGACTTATTTCTGTCTTCCCCAAAATAATAAGTTTTACATAAAGACCTTATCTTTCAGCTGAGGGTAGTGAATGCCAAATTCCCTTTGCTCCCTTTCCTAATGAACAAGACTCACATGATGCCGAGAAAGATTGAGGGCAGGAGGAGAAAGGTATGACAGAGGATGAGATGATCGAATGGCATCACCAACTCAATGGACATGAATTTGAGCAAGCTCTGGGAGATAGTGGGGAAGGCAATGGCACCCCACCCCAGTACTCTTGCCTGGAAACGCCAATGGACGGAGGAGCCTGATGGGCTGCAGTCCATGGGGTCGCTAGGAGTCGGACACGACTGAGCGACTTCACTTTCACTTTTCACTTTCACACACTGGAGAAGGAAATGGCACTCTACTCCAGTATTCTTGCCTGGAGAATCCCAGGGATGGGGGAGCCCAGTGGGCTGCCGTCTATGGGGTCGCACAGAGTCATACATGACTGAAGAGACTTAGCAGCAGCAGCAGCAGCTGGGATATAGTGAAGGACAGGGCAGCCTGGCCTTTTGAGGTCCATGGGGTGACAAAGAGTTGGACATGACTGAGCCACTATTAACAACAAGAACAACGACACATGGCTTCAGGCTCCTAGCACCAGACCACATTCCCAGCACCCATCTGGAGGGAGAATTTAAAGACACATTTATATGGAAATTACTTCCTCAGATATAGTGAGGATGGTGTAGAAGTGAAGGGCATGGTACCCTGTGATGAGAAATAAGGATGGAGAAGAAGCCAAGGTCTCCACGATGGAAGCTGCACAGTCCATTGACCAAGAAGAACTTAACGCTTTCCTCATCTTGGCTGCACTAGTAATTACCTTCTTGACTCTGGGAGCAGACTTCTCTTTTCTTAGAGCCTTTTCTTTTTTTTAAACAAAACTTAGAAATTCTTTCTCTGCCTCTCTGGAATGAAAATATTCCTAAAAGCCTCTTGCCAGTTTTACAAACTAGGAATACATCTATTTGAAATGTAAGCATCACGGGAGATAGTGTGCCTATCTTCTAGCTTCTGTGGGAGAGGGGAGCCTGGATTATGTGAGCATCTTGCTCCAAATTATAAAACTAGCCCGTGTCATGAAGATATAAGAGTTTATTTTTCCTTTGGGTAAGATCAATTAACAAATACAAATGGCCTGTGCTCCCCCACCAACCATCAGCATCCCTGGTCTTAAACAATCTTCACCCTTTGTTTCAATGGAATTGAGTTTGGACTGCATTCTGTTCTCTGTCCCCTATTGCAGTAACTTTGAATAAAGTTTGTCTTACCTGTTTAACTTTGTCTGGTAGAAATTAGCTTTGAGATTATGTTTAAGAACCTGGACTTTGTCTAAGTTAGTAGGATAGTGGTGGAGAACTCAGACTTGGAGATTCTACAGCCTGAACTAGAATTCTGTCTCTACTACTGCTCATTTGTAAATTACTTTATCCCTCACTCTGAATTTCTTCATCTATGATAATGAACAGGCATTGAATTCTTTCAGAGGTAATATTATAATGGAAAGAATGGGATAGAATGAAAGATGTATTTGTTTTGAAAGACATATTTAGAGAATAAAATTGTAAAGATTTGGTAATTGGTTAGATATTATAGATGAGACGAAAGGGATCCAAAGATAAATTACAAGTTGTTTTAGTTTGGGAATTTTGAGTTGTTTATGATAGCAAAAGTTGAACTGAAAATTCATGAGGAAAAGCAGGTCAGGTAGAAATAAGTAGACTTTGAGATAGGTGCAAGACATATAGATGAAGACATTCAGCAGGCTGTTGAGTTTTCACATCCGAAACTCAAGGAGAAGTTTGGAGTAAAAGAATGAATCTAGGCAAATATATCAGAGGTATGAGATCTCTTGCATGAACTGGTTAAGAATAGCTCTCCTTAGCAACCTAAATGTCCACCAATAGAGGAATGGATAGCCAAGAGGTGGTACACGTATACAATGGAATATTACTAAGCCATGAAAAGGAATGAAATAATGCCATTTGCAGTAGCATGGATGGACCTAGAGACTGTCATACTGAGTGAAGTAAGTCAAAGAAAAACATGTGATATTGCTTATATGAGAAATCTAGTAAAAGTGCAGAAATGAACTTATCAACAAAACAGAGTTACAGGTATAAAAATAAAAGCAAAAAACTTATGGTTACCAAGGAACAAGGAAAGGAGTGACTGTAGCCCACCAGGCTCCTCAATCCATGGAATTTTCCAGGCAAGCATACTGGAGTGGGTTGCCATTTCCTTCTCCAGGGGATCTTCCTGACCCAGGGATCGAACCTGGGTCTCCCACGTTGCAGGCAGATGCTTTACCATCTGAACTACCAGAGAAGCCAAGGAAGGGAAGGGAGGTATAAATGGGAAGATTGTAATTGACATATGCACCCTACTATACATACATGTTTGTGCTCTGTTGCTTCTGACCTGTCTGACTATGCAACCCCGTGGACTGAAGCCTGCCAGGCTCTTCTGTCCTTGGGATTCTCCAGGCAAGAATACTGGAGGGGGTTGCCATATCCTCCTCCAGGGGAATCTTCCTGGCCCAGGGATTGAATCCATGCCTCCTGCATCTCCTGCATTGGCAGCAGATTCTTTACCACTAACACAACCTGGGAAGCCCATATCTATCCATCTAATATATATATATATATATATATATTTAATTTCCTGGTGGACCCCATGTTCACTCTGTAGAAATGGCAATAGAATTCAGTCTCTTGGACTTGATTTTCATACTCCCGAGGACATACCTTAAGTTTGCCCCTGGCTTTTCCCATGCCTGGCTATTTTAACCACCTCCTGCACTGGATGTGGTTGGTCTCTTGGCCATATTTTAAACAGTAAAATAATACAGTCTATGCTGGGAAAGAAAGAAGTAAAATACAATCACAATTATCTGACATGTGTCTGTTTTATTTTCACATAGCCCTCTGAGGTCTGAAAAAGAAGAAAGTAGGTGAAGAATGTAGTTAGTGGACCATTTGGACAGGAAATAGGAAGTTGCTTGGATGATCAACACGAAAGTCAGCACTGATTAAATTCAGTGGATAATTAATTGCTCAATTCTCCCTGTTGCTCTGCCTTTGTGCAGTCCTACAAGAAGCAAATCTGTGAGTGTGTTGTCCATTCTACCATTTAATTCCTGACCTTTTGCAAGCTCATCAGTCATAATTAACTTCAATACACTTGGCATGTTGTTGTGCCCTTGGCATCTCCACATCAGTCTTGTGCATTTTGAAGCAGGCTAATAATGATGGCTTAATAAAAAGCAGTACTATTTAAAATTCGATTTCCTGTTTTCCTTGGTAATTTTACTTTCCCTTCAAGAATCATAATTATTCTACCTAGACAAAACAACTACTACCCATCTGTGGCCATCTAAATAGCCTATGAAAATATTTCAGCACAGGTGTTTATTTCCAAATCTATCCAATGAAGCTGTCCTAGCAATTGTAGAACAAGCAGACTCACCCAGATTCTGGTGGTCTCTGTTGGCTATTCCTGTTCTTAGGTACTTATGCTGTTCCTGAGTTTTCTTCCACTGCTTTCCCACCCTAAATATTATCTCCTTATCCCTTGTATCGATATAAGTATGTAATAGAAGCACATGCAAGGAAACAGACTCAAAAATCCTCTCAAAGCAAGTACCATAAAAAAAATGTAAAAAGAGAATAACAGGTGTTCTATTGCAAATTATACAGTTGCTTTATTTTTTTCTCATTGAGTCCTGCTTTCTTTGAAACAATGAGTGGAGAACTCTGAAATATTCAGATGTATATTCAATATTTCAGTTCCTTTGGCTGTTCTCTTTCAATGATTCTCAGTACACAACTCTTTGTGAACATTTAATTTACTTTTATTGCTGTGTAGACAATGCTTTATAATGGAAAAATCCCAGGCATGGAATTGGAAGACAGAGTTGAAATCATATCTTTTGGGATACTGTGTGACTTCAGCAAAATTGTTTACCTATCCTGAAGTTGTCTATCAATGTTTCCTGACTTGATTCTCATTATTTGTTTGAAGGAAAAAAAAAAAACATAGGCAACCTAAATGAAAATATTCACTATATAAAATAAACATTTAAACGTTTTTAGTCTCACATAATTTTATATTTTACTTTTTTCTTTCTTCTCCAATACAACATAAACTCCATGAAAGCGAGGATTTTTTTGTCCATTTTATTACTGCAAGTGCTCAGTAGTTATCTGTTGAAAGAATAAAAGTATGTGAATTCAGTTTTCTGCTTAGTTTTATAATTGCTCAGAAAGTATATTTCTTCTGCTTTTTCTACTTACAGAGTGGTTAATGGAACTGTTAATATCTTGTTAGAAAGAGAGCTCATTTTGATTGAATTTCAGAATAAATGAAACATTTGTGTTTCTTGATCCTGCCTTAGAAAATAAGAAGCTCAAAAGTAAATCTGAATTAATGACCGGAAGGTCTGAGATATGACTATTTATTGATGTTAACCCTTGCACTTGTAATTTTGGTTAGAGGGATAAACTTAATTCTGTTTTCAGTGGAGAAGACTGTTGTTGTTTAGTCGCTAAGTAGTGTCCAACTCTTTGCGACCCAATGGACTGTAGCCCGCCAGATTCCTCTTTCCATGGGATTGCCATTTCCTTCTCCAAGGGATCTTCTGACCCAGAGGTCGAAACCACGTCTCCTGTATTGCAGGCAGATTCTTTACTGCTGAGTCAGCAGAGAAGACCAGCAATACTGATATAAATAAAGCTTCTTCATGATTCCTGTTTGTATTTCTCCCACAGCTTTTGTTCAGTTGCTAAGTCATAACCACCTCTGCGACCCCATGGACTGCAGCATGCCATGGTTCCCTGTCCGTCACTATCTAATGGAATTTACTCAAACTCATGTCCATTGAATCAAGGATGGCATCCAACCATCTCATCCTCTGCTGCCCCTTTCTCCTTTTGCTCTTAGTCTTCCCCAGCATCAGGATATTTTCCAGTGAGTTGGCTCTTCTCATCAGGTGGCCAAAATACTGGAGCTTCAGCTTCAGCATCAGTCCTTCCAATGAATATTCAGGGTTGATTTCCTTTAGGACTGATTGGTTTGACACATTTGAGACATGCATATCAGATTTCGGGGGTAATCCTGTAGACATTATGAGAATATAGATAAAAGAAAGTAACCTTATTTCAAAGAAGGTCTTGTGAGGGAGAAGGAGTCTTATTCTCTTAGTTGGCATATCTTAGCTTAATTCTTTCACAAGGGAAGGTATTACTCACCATGGTGATCTTCTATGTAGGACACACTCTGTTCTGTTCCGCCAAGAAACTGGCTAATGAGTTAGACGGCCCGCTGCATGCCCTCCCTGAGCCATGATTAACATTTCCTAAACTTTGAGGCATTTCCTGTTCTCTTTGCCTCTGCTGCATAGAAGATCTATTTGCAATGATAATTTGCTATAAATATTAAATTTATGAGATTTCTTTCAGAAATATGTGTTTAGCACTCTTGAACACTGAAATAAGGGAATAATTGTTTTAAGCCCTTAAGCAGCCTGGATGTCTCTACATAATCCCTCTAATGGGATTTGTTCACTGTCTGCTCTCAGCTCACCTTTCTCAGTGGCATCTCATGAGGCAATAAGATAAAATCTCCTGTGCGAATGGATATATTGTCCTAATAATGAGGAAACATGTTCATCTGCTCAGCCTCACTAAAATTCTCTGCTCTGCTTCACCTAGAAAGGATGGAATGTGATTTCCAAGAACAAATGACAGTTTCCTGAATCTTGGTGGTTTGGGCATCCATAGATTTATAAAATCTGAAGTGTTTATTTATATCATGTTTATGTTATGGCCTTTTTAGTGAACATTTTTATGTTGCTATAATTCATATGTGGCCTAATACTTGAAGTTCTCATTAATAATAGTTGCATATAGATTATTATATTTAATAATTTGGGTTCTAGCTGCATTATTCTTATCACCTACTTTTAGAAAGTAAAGAAGTTTTACTCTTACCAAGTCTTATCTTAGAAATAGCTACTGCTGAATGGGTGAAAGGACTATTCACTGCTAAACTTCCAACAGACATGCTGGTATAATTGGCTTGAAATTTTATCTATAAATTATACAAAGGTATAAATTAGCTGATAATATCTGTTATTACAATTTCTGAAATGTTGCTCAAATTAAAGTATCATTTTTTTAACAAAAAAATTTCTCCTTTAGTATAAAAGCTTGGAGGAGTACTACAAAATCTCCCTAATATTTTTTGCACTTTAAAAATGTTTTACATGTCCCTTGACTCACATACTTTTTTCATGAAGTGGAAAATATAGAGGTATTTATTTTTTAGCTTAAAAGCCAGTGTATTTAAGCATTATAGCATAATAAGCTGGTTTATCTGTCTTTTTATTAATTCATGCATTTATTTTCAGTTGAATAAATTCATGAAAAAAGAGAAAATAATTATTTATTTCCATTTTTACATCTCATTCTAAAACCTAATAGTTGTGAAGTTATTTTTTTTAACTGAACTAGAATAAGAGTCATAGAAAAATTGGCCATTCTATCTGCTTCTCTAATATGTTGGACTGTGCTACTCAACCTCCATTAGGATAAAAATGTTTTTGTCGGAAAAGCAATTTAGAACTGGCAGGGAGGCAGCATGCATCCTACTTGAATTTTGTACATGAGCTATTTATTTAAGGTTTTTCTGAAAATGAAGACCTACATTCACAATGACAAAATACTGGTATAATGGATTTATAACACAAAAAATAAGATTTAATAAGATCATTAATAAATCCACATAATATGTGTTCTTTGCATGGGCATTTTGATATATTACCTAGAGGTAAATTTCTTCGAAAGAATACTGCTTTTCAAGAAAGACATTGAGTGCTGTTTATTGGTGTTATTCAGTCACTCAGTCATATCCAACTCTTTGCAATCCATGGACTGCAGTGATTTTTCCCTGTCCATCATACTCATGTCCATTGGGGTTGGTGATGACATTCAACTGTCTCATCCTCTGTTGTCCCCTTCTCCTCCTGCCTTCAATCTTTCCTAGCATCAGGGTCTTTTCCACTGAGTCATTTTTTCGAATCAAGTGGCCAAAATACTGGAGTTTCAGCTTCAGCACCAGTCCTTCCAATGGATATTCAGGGTTGATTTCCTTTAGGATTGACTGATTTGATCTCCTAGCTATCCAAGAGATTCTTAAGAGTCTCCTCCAGCACCACAGTTTGAAAACATTAATTCTTTGGCCCTCAGTCTTTTTTATTGTCCAGGTTTCACATCCATATATGACTACTGGAAAAACCATAGCTTTAACTATACAGGCCTTTGTAGGCAAAGTAATATTTCTGCTTTTTTATATGCTGTCTAGGTTTGTCATTGCTTTTCTTCCAAGGAGCAAGCATCTTTTAATTTCATGGCTGCAGTCATTGTCCACAGTGATTTTGGATCCCCCCAAAATAAAGTTTGTCACTGTTTCCATTGTCTCCCTATCTATTTGCTATGAAGTGATGGGACCAGATGCCATGATCTTCGTTTTCTGAATGTTGAGTTTTTAGACAGCTTTTTTACTCTTCTCTTTCACCTTCATCAAGAGGCTCTTTAATTCCTCTTCACTTTCTGCCATAAGTGTGGTGTCATCTTCATAGCTGAGGTTATTGATATTTCTCCTGGCAATCTTGATTCCAGCTTGTGCTTCATCCAGCCTGGCGTTTCTCATGATGTACTCTGCATATAAGTTAAATGAGCAAGGTATCAATATATAGCCTTGATGTACTCCTTTCCCAATTTGGAACTAGTCCATTGTTTCATGTCTGGTTATAACTGTTGCTTCTTGACCTGCATACAGGTTTCTCAGGAGGCAGGTAAGGTAATGTGGTATTCCCACCACCTTAAGAACTTCCCAGTTTTTTGTGATCTGTGCAGTCAAAGGCTTTTGTTTAGTCAATGAAGCAGATGTTGTTCTGGAATTCTCTTGCTTTTTATATGATCCAGTGGATGTTGGCAATTTGATCCCTGGTTTTTCTGCCTTTTCTAAATCCAGCTCAAACTTCTGGAAGTTTCTCGGTTCACATACTGTTGAAGCCTAACTTGAAAGATTTTGAGCATTACTTTGCTAGCATGTAAGATGAGTGCAAGTGTGCAGTAGTTTTAACAGTCTTTGTCATGTCCTTTCTTTGGAATGAAAATTGCTCTTTTCCAGTCCTATGGCCGTTGCTGAGTTTTCCAAATTTGTTGGCATATTAAGTGCAGCACTTTCACAGCATCATCTTTTAGGATTTGAAACAGCTCACCTGGAATTACATCACTTCCATTAGCTTTGTTCATAGCGGTGCTTCCTAAAGCCCATTTGATATATAAACACTTTGTTAATTCCCTAGGATAGTTCATTTCAAAATGGGAGTGAAAAAGCAAAAACAATGAAGCAATGAAAAGAAGTGAACTTCACTACATATATCACAGACAAAACTACGATAATATTGTAAAGCATTATGTCAACACATACACACTCAACTTAGATTAGATGGACAATTTTGAATAAAAATATAGTTTGCCAAAGTAGCTCAAGAAGAAATAGAAACCCTGGTAAACATCAAAGATATTTATTCTGTGATCAGAACACTTTCAACAGAAAAGCTCCGTCTCCCTTTGTTAGATTTCTGCCAAACATTTGACAATAGACAATTTCCATATTACACAAACTCATCCAGCAAACAGGAAAAAAGGAATAGCTTTAATATATTTTATGAGACTGGCATAACTTTGATACCAACATGACAAAAGAAGAAAGGGAATATAGTCTGTCTCATTCATGATCACAAAGAGGAAAAAACCTCAAGAAATTATCAGCGATCTAGGTCTCACAGCATATAAAAATGATAATTATTACTACGAAGTTAAATTGAGCTCAGGAATTCAAGACTGATTTAAAATTATAATTCAGTTTTTATAATCCATCAAATCAGTAATCTAAAGTGTAAAAATGTGGTTATATCAATAAATGCAAAAAAGCAGTCAGTAAGAAGCAACACCCTTTTCCAATTAATTGGAAAAAAAAAAACTAGAAAAATACAAATAGGCAAAACTTCCTTAGTAAAATTCTATAGCAAATATAATACACATTGGTGTAACCCTGTGGATTATTTTTTCACTACTTTATTCAGCATTTCTCTGAAGATCCTAGCCAAGGCAGAAAGACAATAATGAGAAAAAAAAGTAAAAGATATAGAAGTCATGTGTGACTGTTTGTGACCCATTGGACTGTAGCCTGCCAGGCTCCCCGGTCTGTGGATTTCTCCAGGCAAGAATATCCGAGTGGGTTGCCATTTCCTTCTCCAGGGGATCTTCCAGACCCAGGGATCGAATCTGGTTCTCCTGCATTGGGAGGTGGATTCTTTAGCACTGAGCCACCAGGGAAGCCCAGATTGGACTTTATATGACCACAAATGGTCCCTTATTGACACATGGTGCTCTGCCCCATGCCTCTAAAACAAGTGTCTCCTGCTCTGATATCTCTGATATTTTACTGCCCTACTTTTCTGACATCTTCATCCATACAGTAAAACTTTCTTGAATTCTAATGATGCATAGGGCTTCCTTGGTGGCTCAGTTGACAAAGAATCCACCTGCAGTTCAGGAGACCTGGGTGTAATCCTTGGGTCAGGGAGATCCCCGGTGGAGAAGGAAATGGCAACCCACTCTAGGAATCTTGCTTGGGAAATCCCATGGACCTGGTGGGCTACAGTCCATGGGATTGAAAGAATCAGATACGACTTAATGACTCAGCCACCAATGATGTATAAGTAACTACCAGCAGTGGAGATATGATGATAATTTCACTGACTTCTCATTTATTTTGTGCTCCAATATATACTGATATTGTTAGTTTTTCATAGCTATAATGACTTTATAGCCTTTGAAGTCTGAGGTAATGTACCATTCATTTTGACTGAAAAAAAAGGTGCCAGAGCATGCTTACAAGTAAGTGTTGTATAGAAAATTAATTACAAGGCATTCAAAGAAGCTATAACAAATGTCTATAAAAATCTGTTGCCCTACTGTTCTCTTAAATATTAACCTTAATATTAAAATAGTAAGTTTGAATAGCATGTATTGAGCTCCTCATCTATACATACCCATAAACCAGATTGGAAGGCTGTGGGAATTCTTATCTACTAGATGTAATTTGCCTTTTGATGCATCAAAGATGTGGAGCCCCATCTCAGATACAAACCAGCATATTACCCAAGACAGGCACTATCTGCATGCAACTTTGGAACATGTTTTTGAGTTTTTAAAAATTATTACAATTTCTTGTTCAACTGTTTTTGTTCTTTTTAAAGACATCTTGCTGAGAGTATGTCTTTCTCCTTGAATGATACTAAAACTTGTTTTCCCCCCTCTACCCTTCTCCTCTCCCATGTCCTCTCCAAATCTGCTGGTGTATGTGACTCCTTTGTTGTGGGTGTGGTCCTCTCCATCAGCCATTGGGTAGTTGAACCAAACTCACCTACCTGCCTCTCTGCTGCCTTGTCTGCCAGGAGACCCTCCCAGGAATCCAGGCTGGTCATGGGGTGTGGGGTGCTGGGAAATATACAGCCAAGTCGTGACCAGGACCCCTTCCCTCATGCCAGCATTCCATTGGTGCCCTGGTTCCCAACCCCCCAGATTTTCACCCTGACTCTGCAGGCTTCCTGGTTCATGGGGACACTTTTGCCAAACTGCAAATTGTGCTATGCACCTCACCTCTTTTTTTAACTCTCAAAATTTTACCCTTTCTATGCTGTATCACTTTGGGGTCCTTCTACCCTCTTCTAGTTTAAATGACTGACCCCAAGTCATTAGTAGGAATTCCATCATGACGATTAGACAGGCTCAGTTACACAGTTTTCCTCATTCTTTCAGTCACAAAAGAAAGATGTTTTCCTATTTCATTTTCTTGGAGGTCTAGGCCTGATAGTGTGGTTGGCGGTGCTCCTCTATGATTCAAGTCCCCTCTTTCCTCCGTAGGAGTGCCCATCCAGTCTGGTGCAGCAGCAACATCTCCTCCTGCAAACCTTCACCCTTGTCTGCATTGCTCTTCTCTGGGCTCCAGGATCCCCATGAAATGGAAGACCTTAAGTAAAACACAGGTTCTTGAGAAAGTTAACATGTTTTCTAGGGGAAAGATTTCTAAGGGAAAGAGCACAGACTGAGGGTAGGTTCACCTAGACTTGAATCCCAAATTATGCCACTTAATTAACTGTGTAACTCCTAGCAAACTCCAAACCTCTGAGTCTCAGTCTTCTTCTGAATACAATAGGGCAATAGCATCTCCCCTACTCTGAAGCTATGAAGTGATGAACTTAAAGGTCCTATCACAGCAACTAAGGTAGAGTGGGTGCTCAGCCAAGTATGTCTATTAACATTAACTGAGACTCTCTTCATTAATAGCAAATCTTGTAGATAGGATTGGCCCCATTTGACAGATGAGAGAGTGAGGCTCAGGGAGATTAAGTAACTTTCCCAAGACTGAGCTAGTAAAAGTGACCCAAACTCAAGTCTTCCACCTTCCAGTACACAGCAGTATTGTTACTAGATCACATTACAAGAATACTTCTTTATTTTAGCATATATATTTATATTAATTGTAATTCTTCTCATGGCCTATTGTTTAGTGTGTGGATGTTATACATTTCTCCATTCTACTGGTTTCAAATATTGCAAATATAATTTACATGAGTTTTTTGTTGATTTAAAAAAAATGACAGTTTCACTTACGGCTTATTTGTTACTATTTCTAGCTAAATGTTGGTTTTACTAACATTTATATTTCAGGACTATAGATTCTCACAGACAAAGACATGGAGATAAAAGACCATGTTCACCTTTATCTGACAATTGCGAATCAGTTCAGTTCAGTTCAGTCACTCAGTCATGTCCGACTCTTTGCGACCCCATGAATCGCAGCACGTCAGGCCTCCCTGTCCATCACCAAATCCCAGAGTTCACTCAGACTCACGTCCATCGAGTCAGTGATGCCATCCAGCCATCTCATCCTCGGTCATCCCCTTCTCCTCCTGCCCCTAATCCCTCCCAGCATCACAGTCTTTTCCAGTGAGTCAACCCTTTGTATGATAGATCACTACAATTTTTGTGATGCCTTTTTTGGATCCTATCATATTTATTGAGTGCTGCCTAATTGGCAGACATTGTGCCAAGTGTTTTGTATGGTTCAATAGCAAATTAGATGCTCCTTTTCACCTCAAGAACTGAAGAACAAATTTGAAAATAAAATCTGGCAGTTTAAATTTAACCTCAGCTAAATTGGAAATTCCTTCCTCCTTCAATATAAAATATAATTATGCCATAAAATGGAGATTCATATATGTTAACATTTGTAGGTAAAGATTTACTTACTTGCTTGAGGTGTGTCTGACTTTTTGTGACCCCCTGGACTGTAACCCATGAGGCTCTTCTGTCCGTGGACTTTCCTCAGGCAAGAATACTGGAGCAGGTTGCCATTTCCTACTCCAGGGTGTCTTCCTGACCCAGTGATTGAACCTAGCTCTCCTGTGTCTCCTGCAGGTGAGAGAAATTCTTTACCTGCTGAGCCATCAGGGAAGCTGATATACACACACACACACACACACACACACACACACACACACACACATATATAATATTGTCTGAATTGGGATTTCTCCAGATACTCTCTCCAAGAAAATACAAACTCAACTCTTAGTTAATTATAAAAGTAGCCTGCTGGATACCTTATGAAATCTCTGCTATAACAGCAGAAGAGACTTCTTCAAACTCTTATAAAAATGTGTATCGAAGTGCTCTATTTCAAAATGCAAAAATAATTACAAAAATAAATCTAAGAGCAATGGTAGCTCAAGGCATAGTTTTACAGTTCTAAAAATCTGAGGGAAGAAAATCTGAGGCGAAGAAAATATCAAGAATGTTTTTTATTCTGAAGTCTCATGATCAAATATTTTCCAGGCTGACACTTGTAATGAAAATGAGTGCAACAGCATGCTCACAAAGCATGCTGAAATTATTTTTTAATTTTAAAATTGGAGTATAGTTGATTTGCAATGTGTATGGGATCACTTTGCTATACACTTGAAACTAAAAAAGCATGCTGAGTTTAAACAGGTCCCAAGCTCAACAAGTTCTGCCAGGGTAGCCTGCTTTATATATTTCAAGAGGAGACAAAACTCAAACCTTTTAAGGCATATTCTTCTAGTTTTCAAAAGTTGGCAAGTAGTTTAAAATATTTTAATACTGCACAGTTTGTGGATTTATTTAAACTCTCTCGTGGCCTAATGTTTGGGATATAAAATTACCTCAATTTAAAATTTATTTTGTTCTATTCATAAATTTTTGACATTTAACAAGCTGTACCTTTTAAAGCCATAAAATGAAAATACATTCATCTCTAAGGAATTAAGTTAATTGGACTCCATGAAATTCCAGGTTCACTTAGAAGATCCATTATTAAATCCAAATGTACTTGCAGCAAGTCTGAGAGCAAAAATGATCTGGGAAAGGTTATCCCTCTACCCTTTAAAAGGAATGCTGTTCAGTGTTATTCTAACACATGAAAGGCTTCCTACAGGCTTTAGATATTTTAAAAGACAATCGAGTATACCCAATAAAGAGTTCAATACAAAACGATTAGACTATTCTGATGGTTTCAGAGAAATGAAGCCATTAGCATTGGCTGTCCTCACCCATCAGGAGAACAGGAGCTACTTCTTTTGAGGGGATCTGTATTTTGTCATGATGGTGCTCTCTTAACCTGTGTAGGTAACTCCATCCAGTAGCTTCCAACATCTTCTGCTCCTGATCTAACTCTCATTATCCAGAATCAGTGAAGTGTTCCATAGGGTTGTCGAAGTTTAATTGCATTTTTCCAGTTATCTACGTAGACAACTATGAAACCATTCAACATCTTCATCCTCCAAAGATGTAAGGAAAACAAGATGTAGGCTCATACCCAGTCATCCGTGATAAAGTGTTCTTCTGCATAAAAACTTTGCCATGGAATTTATGTTTGGTTAAAGGCAGCATTTGCTGGTTCTAACAGTCACATTAGTTCCTAACAGCTGGATTGTCTGTTACCTTTGATGGGACCCATGAGAACTTACTACTAAAATAGTAACCTATATGCTAAGATGGAAATTTTCATTTATTTTGAAGGAAAAAAAATTTGCTAACCAGGTAAATTCCTTATGACTATAGATATAATACAGTTTCGCATCTCCATTTTTTTTTTCAGAAGCTCTGGGTTTTCAGAGCTTACAGAGATCACACATTTTAAATAGAGAATTCTTTTGAGTCACACACACGCACACATGTGTATGTAAAGAATGTAAAGACTCTAGAAAATGTAGCAAAGAACAAGAAAGAAAATGTCGCAAGTCATCCCATAAGCCAAAGATAGGTTCTCTACATTTTCAGGGGCTTCCTTGATGGCTCAGTAAAGAATCCTCCTGCAGTGCAGAAGATACAAGAAACAGATTCATCCCTGGGTGAAGAAGATCCCTTGGAGTAGGAAATGGCAACCACTCCAGTAGGTTTCTATGTATATGAAACTATGTATACATTTGTTTTAAGTAGCTCATTGATTCAACAAACGTTGACTGAGCTCCTGCTATACTCCAGATGTTATGCTTGGACTGAGAATGCATCATGAAAATCAACAAATATCCCCACATTTTTTGGAATTTACAACCAGCAGGGTGGAGTGAGGGAGGGCAGGGAGGAGAGACCTATAATAAATAATAAATGTAGTAAATAATACCTCCTATAGAATGTATGAAGATGATAGTGATACTGAGAAAAATAGAACAAAGTAGGAGAGATTGGGAAGTCCATTGTAGGGAGGTCTGGAAACAAGAGAGGTGGAGAAAAGCGGCATCGAGAAGGGGCGTTTGGGAAAGACCGGAAGGAGGTGATGAAGGGGTTTTGCAGACAAAGGCCATTACAGGCAAGGGGACAGCTAGGGAAGGGACTAAGACAGCAGCGTGTCTGTCCTGTTCTCGGAATAGCAAGAAGGCCATTGTGGGCAGAGTCGGGAGAGGAGGATTGTGAAGGACACAAGGCCTCCAAGGTGATGAGATTCCAAGCGTGTAGAGCTGGGTGGTCCGTGGCAGTGACTTACAATTTTACTCGAAGTGAAACACAAACCTACAGCAAGGTTTTAAGCATAAAGATAACCTGATCAAGCTTACATTTTAGAAGGATGCTACCTATGTCGGTAGTCATATTGTGTAACATTTTGTGTTCAGCTGTGGTCATTCAACAGGGGAGCATCTCCCCAAGTTATTGTGTATTTATGGGGAGAGGCATACTGATTCCTTCAACGTACCCATTAGTGAATGTATTCTTTATTTCAGTTTTCCCTGTTCATAATGTTGAATGGAAATCTCAGTACACGAGTCTTTGTCTCAGACATTGCCGTCAGTCCTTCTAGCGTAAATTCTTTTAAGCAGCAGTACTGAGTACCACGTAAGAAGAGGCGTCATGAAATGTGCGTCCAGATTGTTTTCCAAAAGTGTCATATCCATTTATGCCCTCAGAAGCAACTTGGAAAAGACGACATTATTTTGATCAACAGAATAATATGTCAGTTTTTTTAACCTGAGACCAATAGGAGACTCCCTTATCAAAAAGACTTCTTAAAATGCATACAGCAGTCAGTCAGAATGATGGAGGCCCACATTTCTCACACACACACCTACGTTCCTTACCTTTCTTCTTTCACTCCTTGTTTCTTCATTAACCCACTTTCGCACAAGTGACCTGATTGTCTTTAGTGAATCATTGTTGTATTTATTTATTTACTGGCTTCACAGCACAGCAGTGGGATCTTAGTTCCTCAACCAGGGATCAAGTCTTTACCTGCTACACTGGCACTGCAGAGGCTCAGCCACTGGACCTACCAGGGAAATCCAAGTGTAACTGATTTCAATGTAAATAAACAACACGCATGACTCGAGCCAGCCTGGCGTGAGTGCATGACTCCTCTCCTCCCTCTCCTAATGTTTCTCTTTCTCTCTTTTTAATTGAAGGATAATTGCTTTACTTTAATGTGTTGTTTTCTGCCATACATCAACATGAATCAGCCATAGGTATACACATGTCCCTTCCCTCTTGAACCTCCCATCCACCGTCCACCCCACCCTACCCCTCCACGTTGTCACCGAGCACCAGATTTGAACTCCTTCTCTCATACAGTCAATTCCGATGATGCCTGAAGCAAAGGCTTCACAGAAGCATAACTCCCCGTATCTCAGAAGAAAGGGTTTGGCAAGCAAATGAAGAAGGCAAACAGAAACAGGGAAATATACATAAAATGTCTTAAAAAATAATTCTTTTTTTATCTTTTAAATTATGAACACATGAAAACACAGGTATAGGAGATATAGAATATACAGAACAAAGTTACATGTAGTCCCACTGTAGAGAAAAGTAATTCTTGCATATTTACTATTCTTTTTTTTTTTTTCGATTAAAATAGCAATACCTCTTTCCTCAACAAACACTTTCAATTCGAATTTTCACTGAAGTCACATTAGTCCACTGTAAGCTTGAATATTTCCCCCTGTTGACAAAAGACTGTGTTTCTGAACAGGCCATATATTTGTACAGCTTTAGACTCATTGAATGAATTCTGTGTTTCCTTGGATTTAAAAGCAGTTCATTGCTCTTTATTTTATAATCTCATGGTGACAGTCAAGAGACAGCATGAGTATGTATATATTTAGAAGCTCAAGTCTGAGAATAGAAAAGAGAAATGTCACTATAACAAGTATTTATTTCTCTTTTTGAGTTACTTCTCTCTGTACGACCACCTCTGGGTATTAACGCATGTAGGTAGAATCTAAATGATGATACAGATGAACCAATCTTCAAGGCAGAAATAGAGACACAGATGTGAAAAAGAAATGTATGGACACCAAGGAGGAACAAGGGAGGCCGGGATGAATTGGAAGATTGGGATTGACATACACGCACTGCTGTGCATAAAACAGACAACTAGTGAGAACCTGGTGCGTAGCACAGGGAACTCTACCCAATGTTCTGTGGTGACCTAAATGGGAAGGAAATCCTAGAAAGAGGGAATATATGTATATGTATGCTGATTCACTTTACAACAGAAGCTAACACAGTATTGTAAAGCAACTATACTCCAATAAAAATTAAAAGAAAACAAGAAAATCACAAGTATTAAATGTTTATGCATCTAATCAAAAGCTTTGCACAAATTATGTTTATTATCAAAATATGCTTAAAATCTGATAAAGAGAATCCTAAGAATAAGTCAATTTATGGAGCTTAACATGGTATCATTTCTCAATTTAATATCTAGTTCTTTCCCTGTGCTGGCATTATGCTACTGCTTTACAAGACAATAACCCCATTTAACCACCAGAATAGTTCCATGACACAGCTTCTATTATAATCTGCATGGTACAAATGAGGAAATGAATGCTTAGAGAGGTTTAAGTCACATGTCCAATTTCACCCAGCTAAGTACTAAAGTAGAAACTTGAACCTAGACTTTCTCAAATATCAAAGCACTAGGGTTTGGCTACATTGGGGCTCATTTACAGGACATGGTCATGGAAGCCAAGGATTAGAGGGAAAATTAGAAGTTACTGTGGGAAATAGCATGATGTAGGGTAAGAAAAGCAGAGCAAATCACAGAGCAGTTATTTACCAGGGATATAAACTTGGATTACGTTCACCTGTAACTCCTGATCTATGAAAGGAGTATAATTAAAAGACAGTGTAAAATAATCAATAGACACTAAGCATCTGCTATGCATTAAATGGTGGCAGTATGTTCAGAAGCAGTGTAGAGAAGATTGTATAACAGAACAAAGCACTTGCCCAGGTGGTTTGGTGGAAGAACAGAAATGAGTTGGGAATGGAGGCAGATACTATACCATATATTACTCATGTATCTGAACTAAAATCTGGATGCAGCAGAATGCAGTGACATACATGATGTGTTTTGACCATCCAAACAAATATCACCTGAACCTTTTTTTTAAGACATAAAGAACTTTGGGATAAGTATGTCAACGGTAATCAGCTGATGGCCTTCATAATGCATATTCATACAACTCTAACTTAGCGGTGATAGGTACCTTTTGTCTGACATTAAAATAATATTTTCCATACACCATTTGTAGGGCATATGTTTTCAAAAATTTCCCATAGCTCTTGTTAACAAAAAAGGGGGAAAAGCTAAACTGTATTGTCTTTGGCTTGATCCTCTTTTCTGAACAAGGAGTAATATTTTCAAGGTAAATTCATGGGGTGTTGGTGAAGGCTGAGACTGTGAAACTGAGTTTTAAGGTATAAAAACAAACACCTACAGTAGTGATGAAATTCCTGAGGCCATTACTTGCTGTCATCTATCTACTCAGAGACAATATATGAATTTTCAAAGCAAAGCATCTGACACGCAGACTATCATTCAATAAATGCGTTTGTACTATATATATAATCATCAAGACACTCTGTTCTACAGTACAGTCCTTGTATTATATTAATCAGCTTATTCTTTACCTTTTCTATTATAATCTAGTTATTGTGCATGCTGCTGCTGCTGCTGCTGCTAACTCACTTCATTCGTGTCTGACTCTGTGCAACCCCACAGACGGCAGCCCATTGGGCTCTGCCATCCCTGGGATTCTCCAGGCAAGAACACAGGAGTGGGTTGCCATTTCCTTCTCCAATGCATGAAAGTGAAAAGTGAAAGTGAAGTCGCTCAGTCGTGTCTGACTCAGCGACCCCATGGACTCCAGCCTACCAGGCTCCTCCGTCCACGGGATTTTCCAGGCAAGAGTACTGGAGTGGGATGCCATTGCCTTCTCTGAGTTATTGTGCATAATATCTACTTATTATGGGCTATCAGACATTTCACTGGAAATGTCTGATAGATTTAAGGGTTGCCTGAATGAAAAAGTCTTCATTAAACAGTGTTCAGTATAATTTAATACTGAAAAAAATTACCAACCATTGGTGTTTACAAATTATATTCCACATGAGGTAATAATTCTATAATTGTGTATTTTTAAAATAATCAATATTGAATTCAGTTCAGTTGAGTCACTCAGTCATGACTGACTCTTTGCAACCCCATGAATCACAGCATGCCAGGCCTCCTTGTCCATCACCAACTCCAGGAGTTCACTTAACCTCACGTCTAGCGAGTTGGTGCTGCCATCCAGCAGTCTCATCCTCTGTTGTCCCCTTCTCCTCCTGCTCCCAACCCCTCCCACTATCAGGACCTTTTACAATGAGTCAACACTTCGCATGATGTGGCCAAAGTATTGGATTTTCAGCTTCAGCATCAGTCCTTCAAATGAACACCCAGGACTGATCTCCTTTAGATAGACTGGTTGGATTTCCTTGCAGTCCAAGGGACTCTCAAGAGTCTTCTCCAACACCACAGCTCAAAAACATCAGTTCTTCGGCTCTCAGCTTTCTTCACAGTCTGATTCTCACATCCATACATGGCCACTGAAAAAACCATAGCCTAGACTAGATGGACCTTTGTTGGCAAAGTAATGTCTCTGCTTTTGAATATGCTATCTAGGTTGCTCATAATTTTCCTTCCAAGGAGTAAGCGTCTTTTAATTTCATGGCTGCAATCACCATTTGCAGTGATTTTGGAGCCCAGAAAAATAAAGTCTGACACTGTTTCCACATCGATTTCCCATGAAGTGATGGGACCAGATGTCATGATCTTCGTTTTCTGAATGTTGAGATTTAAGCCAACTTTTTCACTCTCCTCCTTCATTTTCATCAAGAGGCTCTTGAATTCCTCTTTACTTTCTGCCATAAGGGTGGTGGTATCTGCATATCTGAGGTTATTGATATTTCTCCCAGCAATCTTGATTCCAGCTTGTGCTTCTCCAGTCCAGCGTTTCTCATGATGTACTCTGCATAGAAGTTAAATAAGCAGGGTGACAATATACAGCCTTGACGGACTCCTTTTCCTATTTGGAACCGGTCTATTGTTCCATGCCCAGTTCTAACTGTTGCTTCCTGACCTGCATATAGGTTTCTGAAGAGGCAGGTCAGGTGGTCTGGGATTCCCATCTCTTTCAGAATTTTCTACAGTTTATTGTGATCCACACAGTCAAAGGCTTTGGCATAGTCAATGAAGCAGAAATAGATGTTTTTCTGGACTCTGTAGCTTTTCCATGATCCAGCGGATGTTGGCAATTTGATCGCTGGTTCCTCTGCCTTTTCTAAAACCAACTTGAACATCTGAAATTTCATAGTTCACGTATTGCTGAAGCCTGGCTTGGAGACTTTTGAGCATTACTTTACTAGCATGTGAGATGAGTGCAACTGTGCCGTAGTTTGAGCATTCTTTGGCATTGCCTTTCTTTGGGACTGGAATGAAAAGTGACCTTTTCCAGTCCTGTGGCCACTGCTGAGTTTTCCAAATGTGCTGGCATATTGAGTGCAGCACTTTCACAGCATCATCTCTCAGGATTTGAAAGAGCTCAACTGGAATTCCATCACCACCACTAGCTTTGTTTGTGGTGATGCTTTCTAAAACTCACTTGACTTCACATTCCAGGATGTCTGGCTCTAGGTGAGTGATCACGCTATTGTGATTATCTTGGTCGTGAAGATCTTCTTTGTACCTTTCTTCTGTGTATTCTTGCCACCTCTTCTTAATATCTTCTGCTTCTGTTAGGCCCATACCATTTCTATCCTTTATCGAGCCCATCTTTGCATGAAATGTTCCCTTGGTATCTCTAATTTTCTTGGAGAGATCTCTAGTCTTTTCCATTCTGTTGTTTTCCTCTATTTCTTTGCATTGATTGCTGAAGAAGGCTTTCTTATCTCTCCTTACTGTTTTTTGGAACTCTGCATTCAGGTGCTTTTATTCTTCCTTTTTTCCTTTGCTTTTGGCTTTGCTTCTTTTCACAGCTATTTGTAAGGCCTCCTCAGACAGCCATTTTGCATTTCTTTTCCGTGGGGATGGTCTTGATCCCTGTCTCCTGTACAGTGTCAGGAAACTCAGTCCATAGTTCATCAGGCACTCTGTCTATCATATCTAGTCCCTTAAATCTATTTCTCCCTTCCACCCTATAATCATAATGGATTTGTTTTAGGTCATACCTGAATGGTCTAATTGTTTTTCCCTGTTTCTTCAATTTAAGTCTGAATTTGGCAGGGAGGAGTTTATTGCCACTGAGCCACAGTCAACTCCTGGTCTTGTTTTTGCTGACTGTATAGAGTTTCTCCATCTTTGGCTGCAAAGAATATAATCAGTCTGATTTTGGTGTTGACCATCTGGTGATGTTCATGTGTAGAGTCTTCTCTTGTGTTGTTGGAAGAGGGTGTTTGCTATGACCAGTGCATTCTCTTGACAACTCTATTAGCCTTTGCCTGCTTCATTCTGTACTCCAAGGCCAAATTTGCCTGTTACTCCAGATGTTTCTTGACTTCCTACTTTTGCCTTCCAGTCCCCTATGATGAAAAGGACACCTTTTTGGAGTGTTAGTTCTAAAAGATCTTGTAGGTCTTCATAGACCCATTCAACTTTAGCTTCTTCAGCGTTACTGCTTGGGGCATAGGCTTGGATTACTGTGACGTTGAATGGTTTGCCTTGGAAATGAACAGAGATCATTCTGTCATTTTTGAGACTGCATCCAAGTACTGCATTTTGGACTCTTTTGTTGACCATGATGGCTACTCCATTTCTTCTGAGGGATTCCTGCCCGCAATAGTAGATATAATGTTCATCTGAGTTAAATTCACCCAGTCCAGTCCATTTTAGTTTGCTAATACCTAGAATGTTGACATTCACTCTTGCCATCTCCTGTTTGACCACTTCCAATTTGCCTTGATTCATGGACCTGACATTCCAAGTTTCTGTGCAATATTGCTGTTACAGCATCGGACCTTGCTTCTATCACCAGTCACATCCACAAATGGATATTGTTTTTGCTTTAGCAAAACAATATTGAATTAGAGTATAGCTAATTGGTGCTTGTGGTCAGTCATGTCCCAGTCTTTCAGCTCAGATGGTAAAGAATCTGCCTGCTTGAAGGAGACCCAGGTTCTACCCCTGGTTCAGGAAGTTCCCCTGGAGAGGGGAATGGCGACCCACTCCAGTATTCGTGCCTGGAGAATTCCATTGACAGAGGAGCCTGGTGGGCTACTGTCCCTGGGATTGCAAAGAGTCGGACACGACTGAGTGACTAGCAATCACAATTTGTGCTTTTGCTCAGTCATATCTGACTCTGCAACCCCATGGACTGTCATCCGCCAATCTTTTCTGTCCCTGAAATTTTCCAGGCAAGAATGCTGGAATGGGTTGCCATTTCCTCCTCCAGGGAGTCTTCCTGACTCAGAGATCAAACCTACATCTCCTATGTCTCCCGCATTGGCAGGTAGATTCTTTACCACTGCGCCACCTGGGAAATCAGGCCTTAGGGTTTCATTAGTAACATTGACAGTATCACAAGGCTGAGATTTCTGGTTCATGAACAGTGTAATGAACTTGACTAAAGCTTGGCCAAGGAATGAGTATTTGTCAATAGATTGGTCAGAAGATGAAGAAACTTACACATCATGTGATTTTTAAAGCAAAGCAGTTTTAATGTAATTTATTAAAATGTAAAGAACAAAGCAAAAAAACATTCACCCATTTCTTCCACATACATAAATACAAGTATATACATGTATGTTTTCAATTCTACATATAAGAGAGATTGTACAAAAAGTATTTGTCTTTCTTTGTCTGACTTATTTCCCTTAGCATAATGCCCTCAAGGTCCATCCATGTCATTGCAAATGCCAAGTTTTCATTTGTTTTTATGGCTGAATAATATTCTTTTCCTGTGTGCATGTATGCATGCATGCTTATGTGTTTGGATTCATCCATCCATTGATGAATGTACTTAAGATGTGTTGGCTCTTGTAAATAATGCTGCAATAAACATGGGGTGCATATATCTTTTCAAATGAGTGTTTTCGTTCTATTTGGAGAAATGCCCAGAGGTGGAATTACAGGATTATATGGTAGTTTTATTTTTAATTTTTTGAGGAAACTGCATACTGTTCTCCATAAGTGACTGCATCAGTTTACATCTCACCAACAGTGTACAGGTGTTCCCTTTTCTCCATATCCTCTCCAGTACTTGCTATTTTGTCTGTTAATCATTCTAACAGGTAGGAAGTGATATCTCTTTGTTATTTTGATTTGCATGTCCTTGGTGATTAATGATGTAGTGCATCTTTTCATTGGCCATCTGTATTCTGATCTTCTGCCTACTTTTTAACTGAGCTGTTCAGTTTCTTGCTATTAAACTTTATGAGTTCTTTGCATATTTTGGATATTAACCTCTTATTGGATATATGATTTACAAATATTTTCTCCCTTCCTGTAGGTTGCATTTTTATTCTGTTGATGATTTCCTTTGCTGTGCAGAATCTTTTTAATTTATTTTTGCTTTTTTGCTTTTGTTTTTGGTGTCAGATTTTAAAAAATCATCTATGAACTTACTGCCTTTATTTTCTTCTAGGAGTGTTATGATTTCGGGTCTTATTTTCAAGTCTTTAATCTATTCCAAGTTAATTTTTATGTATGATATAAGGTGGGGGGGTGGCTTCCCTCGTAGCTCAGCTGGTAAAGAATCCGCCTGCAATGCAGGAGACCTGGTTCCATCCTTGGTTCTAGAAGATCCCCTGGTGAAGGGATAGGCAACCCACTCAGATATTCATGGGCTTCCCTGGTTGCCCAGCTGGTAAAGAATGTGCCTTCTATGCAGAAGACCTGGGTTTGATCCCTGTTTTGGGAAGATTCCCTGGAGGAGGGCATGGCAACTCACTCCAGTATTCTTGCTTGGAGAATCCCTATGGACAGAGGAGCCTGTGAGCTACAGGGCATGGGATTTCAAAGAGTCAGGCATGACTGAGAAACTAAGTGCGCATAGCGTAAGGTGGGGATCCAGTTTCATACTTTTTCATGTGGCTGTTCTGTTTTTCAATACCATTTACTAAAGAGACTGCCTTTTCTACATTGTATAGTCTTGGCTCCTTTGTCATAGATTAATTGACCCTATATAAGTGCATTTACTGCTGGTGCTGTATTTTGTTCCAGTAATCTCTGTGTCTGTTTTTTAGCTAAGATCACACTGTTTTATAGGTGTTTGTAATATAGTTTGAAATCAGGGAGTATGATGCCTCCAGCTTTGTTCTTTCTCAAGATGGCTTTGGGTTTTCAGTTTTCCAAAAACATATCAGTTTTAGAAAGACTGACCTAAACCCCTTTTCTTCATCTAACAAATTAATCCCTTTAGATAAGGGTAAAATAAGGACATTCACTTTAGCAAACTTTCATTTTGAACCACACAAATGTGTATTTTAAAATCCTCTAAATTCTAGGTTGTGGCATGTTGTTAAACTGGTTTTAACAAGGGGCACTTGATTTCTTGCTCAAAATCCCTTCTGATAGATAGGAGCTTTTATTTGTCTTCTGGTGTTGAGATTAAAGGATTTAGTATAAGGCCCAAGAATAGTACTTAATAGGATTGAGACAATCAAACCAATTACCATATTTTACTAAGAGCATTCTTTATGTGGGGGAGAAGCCAAGAATAAACCTTAGCTCTTAGAATCTTCAAATTATCTTTTACTGTGTTTACTTGACTTCAGCAGCAACAACAGCAGCAGGATCGTTTTTTGTTAGAATTATCCTGGGAAATTCTTTAAATTATCTTTTCAGATGTGGCTTATCTCACCATCTGTCACCGCTGCAGGAAATTTAGCATTGAATTCAAACACTCTTCAGTGCATAATCTTTTGAGGTCAACCAGGATGCTCAGAAAGATAAGGAAGAACAACATTGATAAACACTAATTGAGCACCCATCACTGCCTAGTGCTGTCCTAGGTGGTAAAGGATCCCTAACAGTGAAAGAACTATTTATAGCCTAAACAGGGAGACAAACAAACATTATGCAATTATATATCATTTGACAAGTGCTGTCATAGGACAAGTGTTATTGAAACTCACAAGAGTATCTATCTTACTTCTTGGGTTGAGTTGAGATTTGGAAGATGAGGGTGGAGGAAATGTGAGGGTCTGGATGTGAGTGTGTGTGTGTGTGTGTGTGTGTGCATGTGTGTATGCATGTGTGTGCATTGGCATTGGAGGTGGGAGAGGAGCAGTGGTCTCCTTAGCAGAGAGAGGGGAAGAAAGAGGTGCAAGAGGTGATTTATAAATGGAGACTCAAAGGACAGAGTAGAGATTACTCTGAAGGAAGCAGGTGTGTGGGCTGGGGTGGGGGGTGGGTACAGGAAGGATTTTTTTTTTTTAATTGGGATATAGTTGCTTTACAATGTTGTGTTAGTTTCTGCTATACAATGAAATGAATCAGTTATATGTACACATATATCCCAGTGAAAAAGCAGGCTTAAGACTAAGTATTTTTAAAAAAACCTAAGCTCATAGCATCTGTCCCCAATGAAGTGAAGTGAAGTCGTTCAGTCATGTCCTACTCTGCGACCCCATGGACTGTGGCCTACCAGGCTCCTCTGTCCATAGGATTTTCCAAGCAATTGTACTGGAATGGATTGCCATTTCCTTCTCCAGGGGATCTTCCCAATGCAGGAATCGAACCTTGGGTATCCCACATTGTAGACAGATGCTTTACCATCTGAGCCAGCGGGGCTCTGCCCCTAATACTACATGGCAAATAGAAGGGGAAAAAGTGAAAGTAGTGACAGATTTCCTTTTCTTGGGCTCCAAAGTCACTCTGGACGGTGACTGCAGCCATGAAATTAGAAGACGATTGCTTCTTGGCAAGAAAGCAATGACAAACCTAGATAGTGTATTGAGAAGCAGAGACATTACTCTGCCAACAAAGGTCCATATAGTCAAGAGTATGGTCTTCCCAGTGGTCAGGTACAGTTGTGATAGCTGGACCGTGAAAAAGGCAGAACACCAAGTAATTGATGCCTTCGAATTGTGGTGCTGGAGAAGACCCTGAAAGCCCCTTGGACGACAAGGAGACCAAACCAATCAATTTTAAGGAAGATCAACCCTGAGTATTCACTGGAAGAACTGATGCGAAAGCTCTAATATTTTGGTCACTTGATGCAACTTGTTGGAAAAGTTCCTGATGCTGGGAAAGATTGAGGGCAGAAGGAGAAGAGGGCATCAGAGGATGAGGTGACTGGACAGCGTCACCAATGCAGTGAACATGAGCTTGGGCAAACTCTGGGAGATGGTGAGGGACAGGGAGGCCTGGCGTGCTGCAGTCCTTGGGGTTGTAGAGAGTCGGACATGACTGGATGACTGAACAACAGCAACAGTGCCCTCCCTTTTGGATGTCCCTCCCACCCACCTCCATCCCATCCATCTAGGTCAGCACAGAGCACCAGGCTGAGCTCCATGCGCTATACAGCAGCTTCCCACTGACTCTCAGTTTTACACATGACGATGCTTATATGTGAATCCCAATCTCCCAGTTCACCTCACACCTGCTACCCTGTCTCCATGTGTCTGTTCTCTACGTCTCAAATCCATTCCTAATCCTGCCCTGAAGATAGGTTCATCTGTACATTTCTAAAAGAAGTAATAGCATGTGCAAAGGCTCGAGGGCAAAAACAATATATATTTAACTTAAGACTTTACATAAATACTTTTAAAGTTTTAATGAGAATGTGAATCCGATGAGTTTAGTGTAAAAATGCAGATCTGATTCAGTAACTCTAGGTCAGGCCATGAGATCCTGGGTAGCAACAAGCTTCCAAGAGTGCTGCTGGTATGTAGACTGAACTTCGAGTAACAACATAAAAACCACTCAGTTTCCAGTAGTAGGTCACTTCATTCTCTGGTGAAATCACTGAATATTCCTTAAGCTATTTTCACCACTAAAGGTTGGCCTACTTATTCACATGGCATGAATCATTGACTGCAGAATGGTGGCAACTCAGGATCTCATTGATACGACATTGTTCTACAAAGGTGTTGCTTCTCCTCCTATAATACTTTTAAAGTCACTGCTTTAAATTCTGCTTTGGTGCCTTCCTTCCTACCTTGATCCTCCTCCTCACTGAAATGCATTTAGTAGTTTCAGCGTGAAACCAGACAGAAAGGATGTGCTTAATAAATACTGTCAACACTTGTCAAAATCAAACAAGAATGTCCCAGGGAAGTATTTACATCCTTCCCCATTAAGAGCAAGTTATAAGGCTGTGCTGTATCTTGACAGCAGTTCTTTTAATGTCAGTTTGTGCTCATTTTTAATAAATGCATGAGTTTCATGTTCTTGCCATTGCTGTCTCATTCTGTAGCAGCAAACGTTCTGCTTCTAGAGAGAAAATATTTTTGCAAATACTCTGAAAATTCCATCTCCTTCCCAAAGGCATGGGAATAGATTGAGCTGGGTTGTAGTCACCTACTGGAAACTTACATTCATGTCATGTGATTTAAAAGATGCGCCTCTCTAGATATATTTTAGGTATAGGCGTCATTAAATTGATTCATAATGTGTTTCAGGAGAGCAGAAGATGCACTGAGGACACATTGTTAATTTTGCTAATGCTATAGATGGTTAGCCTTAAACAAATGGAGCCAGCCCTGCAGGCAAGCAACACTTTCAAATCCCTTCTTCACCTTCACCTCTGACTTGGATCTGAATCTCACAATCATCTTAAAGGCAGAAAGATTTTCATGCCAGGATATATGTGGGTCAGTCTGTTCAGTTAAGTCACTCAGTTGTGTCCGACTCTTTGCAGCCCCATGGACTGCAGCTTGCCAGGCCTCCCTGTCCATTACCAACACCCAGAGCTTGCTCGACTTACATCCATTGAGTCAGTGATGCCATCCAACCATCTCATAGTCTGTCGTTCCCTTCTCCTCCTGTCTTCAATCTTTCCCAATATCAGGGTCATTTCCAGTGAGTCAGCTCATTGCATTAGGTGGCCAAAACATTGGAGTTCCAGCTTCAACATCAGTCCTTCCAATGAATATTCAGGACTGATTTCCTTTAAGATTGACTGGGTGGATCTTCTTGCAGTTGAAGAGACTCTCAAGAGTCTTCCCCAACACCATAGTTCAAAAGCATCAGTTTGGCACTCTGCTTTCTTTATAGTCCAGGTCTCACATCCATACATGACTACTGGAGAAAACATAGCTTTGACTAGATGGATCTTTGTTGGCAGAGTAATGTCTCTGCTTTTTAACATGCTGTCTAGAGTGGTCATAGCTTTTCTTCCAAGGAGCAGAAATATCCAGTTCTCACTGTTGGTCCACTTAGAGGTCCATACCATTTCTGTCCTTTATTGTGCCCATTTTTGTATGAAATGTTCCCTTGGTATCTCTAATTTTCTTGAAGAGATCTCTAGTCTTTCCCATTCTATTGTTTCCCTCTTTCTTTGCACTGATCACTGAGGAAGGCTTTCTTATCTCTCTTTGCTATTCTTTGGAACTCTGCATTCAAATGGGCTTATCTTTCCTTTTCTCCTTTGCCTTTAGTTTCTCTTCTTTTCTCAGTTATTTTAAGGCCTCCTGAGATAACCATTTTGCCTTTTTACATTTCTTTTTCTTGGGGACCTCTCCACCATGACCCGCCTGTCTTGGGTGGCCCACACGGCATGGCATTGAGTTAGACAAGGCTGTGGTCGGTGTGATTAGATTGACTAGTTTTCTGTGATTATGGTTTCAGTGTGCCTGCCCTCTGATGCCCTCTCACAATACCTGCCATTTTACTTGGGTTTCTCTTACGTTGAACGTGAAGTATCTCTTCACGGCTGCTCCAGCAAAGCGCAGCAGCACTCCTTACCTTGGATGAAGGGTATCTCCTCACCACCACCCCTCCTGACCTTGAACGTGGAGTAGCTCCTGTCAGCCCACCTGTACCCACGCAGCCGCCGCTACTTTGACATGGGGTAGCAACTCCTGCCACCAACCCAGGCCTCAGGCAAGAGGTATGACAGAATGTGGCCCACTGGAGAAGGAAATGGCAAACCACTTCAGTATTCTTGCCTAGTGAACCCCATGAACAGTATGAAAAGGCAAAATGATAGGATCCTGAAAGAGGAATTCCCCAGGATGGTAGATGCCCAATATGCTATTGGAGATCAGTGGAGAAATAACTCCAGAAAGAATGAAGAGATGGAGCCAAAGTAAAAACAATACCAAGCTGTGGATGTGACTGGTGATAGAAGCAAGGTCCCATGCTCTAAAGAGCAATATTGCATAGGAACCTGGAATGTCAAGTCCATGAATCAGGCAAATTGGAAGTGGTCAGACAAGAGATGGCAAGAGTGAATGTCGACATTCTAGGAATCAGTGAATTAAAATGGACTGGACTGGGTGAATTTAATTCAGATGACCATTATATCTACTACTGCGGACAGGAATCTCTAAGAAAAAATGGAGTAGCCATCATGGTCAACAAAAGAGTCCAAAATGCAGTACTTGGATGCAATCTCAAAAGTGACAGACTGATCTATGTTCATCTCCAAGGCAAACCATTCAATGTCACGGTAATCCAAGTCTATGCCCCAACCTGTAATGTTGAAGAAGCTGAAATTGAATGGTACTATGAAGATCTACAAGAGCTTTTAGAACTAACACCCCCAAAAGATGTCTTTTTCATTCTAGGGGCTGGAAGGCAAAAGTAGAAAGTCAAGAAACACCTGGAGCAACAGGCAAATTGGGCCTTGGAGTATGGAATGAAGCACGGCAAAGGCTAACAGAGTTTTGCCAAGAGAACACACTGGTCATAGCAAACACCTTCTTCCAACAACACAAGAGAAGACTCTGCACATGGACATCACCAGATGGTCAACACCAAAATCAGATTGATTATATTCTTTGCAGCCAAAGATGGAGAAGCTCTATACAGTCAGGAAAAACAAGACCAGCAGCTGACTGTGGCTCAGATCATGAGCTCCTTATTTCCAAATTCAGACTTAAATTGAGAAAGTAGGGAAAACCATTAGACCATTCAGGTATGATTTAAATCAAATCTCTTGATTATACAGTGAAAGTGAAAAATAGATTTAAGGGACTAGATCTGATAGAGTGCCTGATGAACTATGGAATGAGTTTCCTGACATTGTACAGGAGACAGGGATCAAGACCATCCCTGTGGAAAAGAAATGAAAAAAAGCAAAATGACTGTCTGGGATGGCCTTACAAATAGATGTGAAAAGAAGAGAAGTGAAAAGCAAAGGAGAAGAGGAAAGATATACCGATCTGAATGCAGAGTTCCAAAGAATAGCAAGGAGAGATAAGAAAGACTTCCTCAGGGATCAATGCAGAGAAATAGAGGAAAACAACAGAATGGGAAAGACTAGAGATCTCTTCAAGAAAATTAGAGATACCGAGGGAACATTTCATGCAAAGATGGGCTCGATAAAGGACAGAAATGGTCTGGACCTAACAGAAGCAGATGATATTAAGAAGAGGTGGCAAGAATACACAGAACTGTACAAAAAAGATCTTCATGACCAAGATAATCACAATGGTGTGATCACTCATCTAGAGCCAGACATCCTGGAATGTGAAGTCAAGTGGACTTTAGAAAGCATCACTATGAACAAAGCTAGTGGCAGTGATGGAATTCCAGGGGAGCTATTTCAAATCCTGAAAGATGATGCTGTGAAAGTGTTGCACTCAATATGCCAGCAAATTTGGAAAACTCAGCAGTTGCCAAGGGACTGAAAAAGGTCAGTTTTCATTCCAATCCCAAAGAAAAACAATGCCATAAAATGCTCAAATGACCGCACAATTGCACTCATCTCACATGCTAGTAAAGTAATGCTCAAAATTCTCCAAGCCAGGCTTCAGCAATTTGTGAACTGTGAACCTCCAGATGTTCAAGCTGGTTTTAGAAAAGGCAGAGGAACCCGAGATCAAATTGCCAATATCCACTGGATCATGGAAAAAGCAAGAGAGTTCCAGAAAAACATCTATTTCTGCTTCTTTGACTGTGTGGATCCCAGTAAGCTGTGGAAAATTCTGAAAGAGACGGAATCCCAGACCACCTGACCTGCCTCTTCAGAAACCTATATGTAGGTCAGGAAGCAACAGTTAGAACTGGACATGGAACAACAGACTGGTTCAAATAGGAAAAGGAGTCCATCAAGGACGTATATTGTCACCCTGCTTATTTAACTTCTATGCAGAGTACATCATGAGAAACGCTGGACTGGAAGAAACACAAGCTGGATCAAGATTGTCGGGAGAAATATCAATAACCTCAGATATGCAGATGGCACCACCCTTATGGCAGAAAATGAAGAGGAGCTAAAAAGCCTCTTGATGAAAGTGAAAGAGGAGAGTGAAAAGATTGGCTTAAAGCTCAACATTCAGAAAACTAAGATCATGGCATTTGGTCCCATCACTTCATGGGAAATAGATGGGGAACCAGTAGGAACAGTATCAGACTTTATTTTTCTGGGCTCCAAAATTACTGAAGATGGTGATTGTATCCATGAAATTAAAAGACAGTTACTCCTTGAAAGGAAAGTTATGACCAACTTAGATAGCATATTCAAAAGCAGAGACATTACTTTGCCAACAAAGGTCCATCTAGTCAAGGCTATGGTTTTTCCAGTGATCATGTATGGATGTGAGAGTTGGACTGTGAAGAAGGCTGAGCGCCGAAGAATTGATACTTTTGAGCTGTGGTGTTGAAGAAGACTCTTGAGAGTCCCCTGGACTGCAAGGAGATCCAACCAGTCCATTCTAAAGAAGAACAGCCCTGGGTGTTCTTTGGAAGGAATTATGCTAAAGCTGAAACTCCAATACTTTGGCCACCTCATGCGAAGAGTTGACTCATTTGAAAAGACTCTGATGCTGGGAGGGTTTGGGGACAGAAGGAAAAGAGGATGATAGAGAATGAGCTGGTTGGATGGCATCACCACCTCGATGGACCTGAGTTTAAGTGAACTTCGGGAGTTGGTGATAGACAGGGAGGCCTGGCGTGCTGCAATTCACGGGGTCACAAAGAGTAGGACACGACTGAGTGACTGAACTGAACTTTCTTGGGGATGATCTTTATCACTGCCTCCTGTACAATGTCACAAACCTCTGTCCAAAGTTCTTCAAGTACTCCATCTATCAGATCTAATCATTTGAATCTATTTGTCACTTCCACTGTATAATCATGGGAAACAATGAGAGACTTTATTTTGGGCTCTCAAAATCACTGCAAATGGTGACTGCAGCCACAAAATTAAAAGATGCTTCCTCCTTGGAAGAAAAGCTATCACCACCTAGATAGCATATTAAAAAGCAGAGATATTACTTTGCCAACAAAGGTCTATCTTGTCAAAGCTTTGGTTTTTCCAGTAGTGAGAGGATATGAGAGTTGGACTATAAAGAAAGCTGAGTGCCAAAGAACTGATGCTTTTGGAGTGTGGTTTTGGAGAAGACTCTTGAGAGTCCCTTGGACTCCAAGGAGATCCAACCAGTGAATCGTAAAGGAAATCAGTCCTCGATATTCATTGGAAGGACTGATGTTGAAGCTGGAACTCCAATAGTTTGGCCACCTAATTCGAAGAACTGACTCATTGATAAAGACCCTGATGCTGAGAAACATTGAAAGTGGGAGGAGAAGGGGACGACAGAGGATGAGATGGTTGGATGGTATCACCTCCTCAATGGACATGAGTTTGAGCAAGCTCTGGGGGTTGGTGATGGTCAGGGAGGCCTGATGTGCTGCAGTCCATGGGATTACAAAGTGTTGGATACCACTGAGCAGAATTGAATTGAACTGTATAATCATAAGGAATTTAATTTAGGTCATACGTGAATGGGGTCTATAGGTTTTTGCTACTTTCTTCAGTTTAAGTCTGAATTTTGCAATAAGGAGTTCATGATCTGAGCCACAATCAGCTCCTAGTCATTTTTGCTGACTTGTAGAGCTTCTCCATCTTTGGCTGCAAAGAATATAATCAGTCTGATTCTGGTATTGACCATATGGTGATCTGGTGACTTGGCATTTCTTCTTTACCTGTGACTAACTCAGCAGTTAAACTTTTATGTGTGTAATAATCACTGTGGTATTGTGGCTACTCTCCCTCATGTCTCCGATGGTAAGGAATCTGCCTGCAGTGGGGGTGACCCAGGTTTGATCCCTGGGTCAAGAAGATCCCCTGGAGAAGAGAATGGCTATCCACTCCAGTATTCTTGCCTGGAGAATTCCATGGACAGAGGAGCCTGGCAGGCTACAGAGCATGGGGTCCCAAAGAGTCAGACACGGCTGAGAAATGTGGCTACTTGCAGCCATGTACGATGGGCTTTATGGGAAAACAAGGAGCTTCCACGGCTGATCTTTTACTCTAACCTATGTTCCCTGATTTTGGACCTACCCAACTTCCCCTAAGTTAGATGTGATCCCCCTTTAGAGAGATACCTATTACTAAAGCTCATTTCTATTGTGTTTTGTATCAGGTTTGTGTCCATCTCATTTCTCAGCCTTCCTCCTTCCCACTCTCAGGATTGCTAGCCCTGCAATGAGACATAGGGAATGTCCCAACACTGGGCTTAAATCGTTTGGTGGCCTGGATGGAAGTGATCCTCCAAGTCACTAGAGATGCCTAATGGATATAGCAGAAGCAGAGGAGGCAGCTTTAGCCTGTCTCTCTGAACTCCTGCACACAGAGCTTTGATTGGCTCCTACTAAGGATAATAACTCAATTTCTTTTGAGTCATGGGCCAAGTTGTTACAGACCGTAGTTACCTTGGTCGGTGATCCTGTCTTCCATGTGTAAATGATTTAGAATCTCACAATGATAACCTGTTTGGTATAAAAGTCAAACTCACCTGTGGCCGAGAAAGCATTCAGAAGTTCTAGAACTGAGTTTGAGGGAGAATCAGTTACCGACAGTAAGTAGGGTATAGCCCCTACATTGCAAGCAAACTGGAAAAACAGGGCTGAAAACTCAGACTCTCAATGATACTTTGAAAGTGAGATCCAGAGCTAGCAGGGACCACAGACTTGACTCCAAGCATTTCATTTATAAATGAAAAAGAGACAGACACTGAAAAGCTAGGCAGTGTCTTGGCTAAGGCGTTGGAACCAGGATCTAGAGTCAGTTACCTTTTCCCTCTGTTTCCTGATCCCTCCCCCTCCTTCTTCCTTTTTCTTTCCTTCCTCTCTCCCTTCCTTCCTTTCTTCCTTTCATCCTTCCTTTCCCAATCTTTCCCTAGTTCATCAAAAATAATATGGATACTGTCTTTTCATTCTATTCCTCAAGGTGGCAGTTACTCAGAACACACTACATAATGTTTAAAGCAAAACAGATTTTGCTTGAATTATTCTATAAAATTGTTACCCAAATTTTTGATCTGTTACAGAGCACTGTTTGTGGTCATGTAAAAAAAGAATGTTATTCATAGTAGTTAATAACAGAAATACAAATGGACTACAATGCATGCAATATTTGACTTTGGCTAATTGCAATGCAGTGAAAATTGACTAATTCAGAACTTCAAGCATGAGGCTTATAGGTTATTTAGAAACACAATGTTTATTTAACAGATCTTCTGTTTGGTGCTTCTTAATCTGAAGAAAAAAAATTCTATATGTTGAGTTGATAATTACATAAAGAGTCATTAGACAATATTTCAAAAAATGTGTTTTAATGAATTGTACATGTTTTATGTGGTCAACAACCACAAAAATAAAATATGTAGACTTGAGATATCAGTATATTTTTTAAAATCTAGATTTTCATATTTTCAGAAGAAAATTATTCAGCCTAACTTAAATACACAAGAAGCCCTCTGAATCTTAATATTTCTCAGCTCAGCTCAGTAAGTCACTCAGTAGTGCCTGACTCTTTATGATCCCATGGCCTATACAGTCCATGGAATTCTCCAGGTCAGAATACTGGAGTGGGTAGCTGTTCCCTTCAATATTCTAAAACTATTTTCTAAAAATAATTTTGATTTTTATCATGTCTTGAGGCTATATAAGCAATTTCAGATTTTTTAAAATATTTATACACCCCTGTATATAGTCAAGCCCACCAAGATTTGGCAGGAACAAGGGAAGAGGATTTAAGTCTAGAATTTTGGAGACAAGAAAGTTAAGATACTGTCTCCAGTTACAGGGATGATAAAGAGATGACCTGTGTTTTCTAAAGCTCATGTTCTTTTCATGGTACCACACTGGTTCCCAATTAAAATTGCTTTCCTCTCATTTGAGAAAATAATATGAGTATTTTTTATGTATTCATTTTGGCTGACTAGAAATCATGTGACAATAGAAAGAATATTACTTGGGTTTTAAAACTGCTTGCTTAAGAAAATGTGTCAGCTCTGCTAGAAATCATGCAGATGTGTCCATCCACAGTCCGTGGAGGGCGATGGGTCACAGTTTTATATTCAGAATGGAATAGGTCATCGTGGTTCCACCAAATACAAAAGTGAAACCAGCAAGGAAACAAACATCGATGTCAGCAGGAGGTTGCAGTGTCCAGCTCAATCTGAAAAGATTTTGCATAAAGCACATTGTGCTTCTTTCTTTTGGAATATGCAGATGACTCACTGAATGTGTTCTTTTTTGTGTTTTGGGGAAAAAACAGCAGCTTGGAGTCACCCCTGATGTACCAGGTTCCGGAAACGCAGCAGGGCAGCGCCAGCGCCAGCACCGGAAGTAGCCTGGGCGGCTCCATCACTGCGTGTAAGAAGGTAGCACTGCCTCTAACACCGCTTCTCTGAACTGATTGAGCTGACTGAACACTGGTTTGAGTTTTCTAGCACTTCTTCTAAAGCAGAAACAGCAGTAAAACCACACAGCAAAATCATGCACAGTTTGCTTATGGGGATAACCCCCTGATGATATTAAACATGTAATTCATGGAAATGATCAGAAAAATCAAGCATTTCAGAAAGGTCTGATTTAAAAATTTTAAGCCTCCAGTCATACACCACACCTCCAGCCTTTTCTATTAGCTCTTCTTAAAGTTAACCATGGATAAGGGCTTCTTGGATCTCCTTACAGAAGCGTTTTCACAGATTTTGAATGACTCAACTTTTTATAGTAAGTTCCTAAGTCTATATCTAAGAAGAATACATTCATGGCTGTTTTCCTTTAGCTGTTTTCTTAAAGGGGAGGGTACACTTGGTTATTTTATTAGGAACAGAATTGCATTTCCTAGAGTACAAATTTTAGAACTGGTAAACAAATCTTACTTTCAGACACTTGCAGGAAGTTATCATTTGAACAACATAAAATCATCTAATTTAACAGTCCCATTTTTCAAGCCAACCCAACTCAATTTCAGGCTCAGAAATTTAAGGCCAAATGCTCACTTACTTATTTAATGCATTTGTCATTATTTGATGGTGAATTCCAGAGGAAAGTGTATTTCTTTTCTTGAAAACAAAGAAAAATCACACTGGATTATTTCATTTATTGTTTTAAAAAAAGTTCAATTATAAAGAATGCTTATAGTTATACATTAAGACAAATTATTTTACTGATCATGTTTTATATGTATATTTAATTATGATAAGAATATACATTATATATGCATACATATTTCAGTCTA
>SJYC01008088.1:0-36452 GCA_006408675.1 Madoqua kirkii
ATTAAACACTAAGTGAAATGTCCTTAATGTTCTCTTTATAATAAATCAAAATATGTTATTCAAAGGGAGGCAGTATGGGGAGGGAAGTGGAGGGGGTTCAGGATGAGGAACACTTGTACACCCATGGCAGATTCATGTTGATGTATGGCAAAAACAATACAATATTGTAAAGTAATTAGCCTCCAACTAAAATAAATAAATTTATATTTTTTAAAGAATCACTAACCAAAAAAAAAAAAAGGGAGACAGTAAAGTGCTGTGTAGCAAAGCTGAATGTGGAATCTAAAGTCCCGAGTCAAATTTCAGGTTTCTCCTTTTACTGTGTGATCTTAGACCAGTGATGTAACTTCTCTGACTCAGATGTCTTAAGGGTTGGGAAGCCTTCAGCCTTCATACCAACCCTTAAGACATCTCAGTCAGATAAGTTACATCACGAGTCTAAGAGTTTGGGCTTCCCTTGTAGTTCAGCTGGTAGAGAATCCGCCTGCAGTGTGGGAGACCTGAGACCTATCCCTGGGCTGGGAAGATCCCCTGGAGAAGGGAAAGGCTACTGCCTCCAGTATTCTGGCCTGGAGAATTCCATGGACTGTGTAGTTCATGGTGTCGCAAAGAGCTGGACAGGACTGGGCGACATCCTCTTCCATTCACTTTCACTGGTTGCTCAGCGGTGAAAATCCCGCCAGCCAGTGCAGGAAACAAGGGTCTGATTCCTGGGTTGAATAGACCCCCTGGAGGTAGGAAATGGCAACTCACTCCAGTATTCTTGCCTGAGAAATCCCATGGACAGAGGATCCTGATAGGCTACATACAGTTCACGGGGTTTGCAAAGAGTTGGACACAACTTAGTGACTAAACAACAACAGCATGACATTTATATGCCAAAAGCTTTGTGTAAGTCTTCAGTACATAATTCACGCTTAATAAAAATTAATTTATTTTTTAACCAAAAAAATAAATAATCTGTGGTTGTTGTTGTTTAGTTGCTAAGTCATATCTGACTCTTTTTGGACCCCATGGACTGTAGCCCACCAAGCTTCACTTTCCATGGGACTTCCCAAGCAAAAATACTGATGTGTGTTGCCATTTCTTCAGGGGATATTCCTTACCCAGGGATCGAACTCACATCTTCTGCATTAGTAGGTGGTTCTTACCATTGAGCACCAAAGAAGCCCACAGGGTAAAATTTATTTAAGTAAAAGTGACAAACTAATCTGGATGCACCATGCAGTGTGCTTTCATCATGTTGGTTATCTGCTGGACTCTTCTCTCATTTGAAAACATTATGGAAGTGAAGTGAAAGTGCTGGTCACTCAGTTGTGTCTGACTCTTTATGACCCCATGGCTCCTTTGTCCATGGAATTCTCCAGGTAAGAATACTGGAGTGGGTAGCCATTCCTTTCTCCACGGGATCTTCCTGTCCCAGACATCAAACTGGAGACTCCTGCATTGCAGGCAGATTCTTAACCATCTGAGCCATCAGGGAAGCCCCTTGAAAGCACTACAGTCAATGTCGTATGTCCACAAGAGCAGGACATTTTCGATTCATGCTTTACATCACAGACCGAAGATTTGCTACTCAAGATATAGTGGAATCAAATGTATGCAAAGAACTTTGGAGAAAAATCAGCACCTCAAATATCCTTCTCTTTTTATGTCATGTTAATTATATCCACCCTAAAGTTGGACTTAGCAAAGGCATCAGACTGAAAACAGGTCAAGTTCCCAGAGGCAAGATTTGATCTTAACATGACATCTGATCATCTCTTTGAAGCTTCAAAAGCACGCTTTCACTTGACTGACCTCTTTTAAACTGACTGAAATTTGCTGTCAACGGTGGGACAGATGCAACTGAAGAAAAACAGAATGGAAGACCCTTGAGGTTTTACCCTGCTCTGTAATATGCATTGCATCTCAGCCCATATCTTTTTGATGACATGTAATTAACAAAAGCAGTTCAATTAATACGTTCATGCACAAGCATACAAATTGAAAGGCTTTTTCAGAATCCTATCCTTTTCTCTAAAGATGTTTTTATTCATCAGAATTGCATTGCTCTTGGCCAAAAGCCCCAGTAGTAATAGTAACTCCAGGAAGTACATATGGAAAATAGCTATAATTGTCTGTATTTGTAGAAGCTGTTTCCTTAAAGGAAGGAAGGGCTTTTAAATATATATATAACTAAGTAACTAAAATTTAAAACAAGGCCAGCATAACTGGGCCATAATCACCTTTCTGTTGAAGGCTTCCCTCTAGGATGTAACCCACGCACAGATCAAGCAACCTGTTAGTGATATTCAGGTGCACCTTCTGATACCAGAGAATGGCCTCTTCAAGTTTTGTCAAACAGCAAGGTGTCTTATTTTATTGCCCTTATTTCATCTCAGCCCATATCTTTTTGATGACATGTAATTAACAAAAGCAAGTCAATTAATAGATGTTTTTATTAATCAGAATTGATAATGATTAATATTATCAATAATCAGAGGCATTGAAGAAACAGAGATTTTTAAGAAAAGAAATATATATCTTCCTAAAAGTGGTATTTTAAGATTGTTAGTCTAGTAGTTCTAAAGGCAGTTCCTTAGAGAAAAATGAGAGTGAAATCTAGGATGCCAGAAGAAGCATAGCTCATATGGATGGGAAAGCAGGGAGAGAAGAGGAAAGTGGAAGGAAGGAAAAGCAAGCTCTGGGATGAGACACATGAGGAAATCAAGGTCCATAGGATTCCACAACATTGAGAGTTAAACAGAACCATGAACTCTATTTGAGCCAAGACATCCATGAATGGTGAGTCACTAAGGTCATTGGGACGAGGAGCTAGGAGACAAGGTACTGAGTTCACAGGTTCAGATTTAACCCAGTTGCATCTGAAGAGCCAGCCACAAAATTCCCTCTGGGGTTCATTTCACTGACTGCCTAAGGAAACATCTACCTGCCCTGAGCCACGCAAACATCTAAAAGGCTTCAAGGTTGCTCTGAGGCCAGAACACAGATAATGAGGACTCTGGTGGGGACTCATTGCCTCTGCTTTCAGCAAAAGCAAATTGAAATGATAAACATCTTCTCTTGCCTTTAAAGCAGCCTGATCTACTCTGAACTAGAGAGGTGTGCTACATGGTGAGTTTATTCTTTGACAAATGTCAGTTCAGTAATCTTAGGTGGGAAACTGTTTAAAACTATCAATTATGGCTCATTTTGCAATCTGAATGTGGTTCAGCTTCTATTCCAAAAGTCAGGACTTCTATTCAGGATTCCACACCACTTCTCCTTCCTGCCAGCAGGAATATAGACTGCTATATAGACTGTTTGAGACGCCAATACGCTAGTCTTTTTCTATTCTCTACGGTTCATTCCTTGAGCATCCTCCCTGCTATGTGTGAAGAACTCCTAGAAGGATTTTGCAGTGCCTTTTCTTTCTTTTTTTTTAAAAACAAAAAGTAGGGCTCTGAAAACTCAAAATAGCTTAGAACATTTTGTGGAATGGAAGGTGATGTTGTGCTGTTGAAACCAAGTGATCTTTTTTTTTTCCCTTGAATTATTTTAATTGCCCCAAACCTTTGTATTAGCTATTCAAAATCTCTATTCAAAAATGGAAGGGGTCTGTATTTTTAAAATATCTAATATGGCATTCAAAACTCTCTTTTTCCCTTCAGGCATTTAAAATATCTTACCATCCCTGCTCCCCATCACTAGCCTTTTGCTTTTTCTCACTTTCCCCTTAGTCCTCCATCTAAGCATCCCTCTCGACTTTGCAGCCTGGAGTAAACACTGTTCCCCACCAGTCCTAAGAGGATTCGCTTTCCCTGTATCCTGCCAGGCTTGCCTTTCTGATAAAAGTACTCACTTTTCAGTTCTACCAGTGGCAGGGTGGGAAGAAAGAATGTGGCTCAGATAAATTTTAACAGTCCTCCTTAAGAGCCTTCTGGTTCATGAATCCCTGAGACTGAGTCTCTGCTGTGTGTGCCTGCATTTACTAGGCTTTTCTCTGTGTCTAGAGAAGTAGATTCATCTTGAAAGACCCAGATGAGGGCTCTTTCTCTCAAGGATGAAGAGCATCCAAGAAGCAGGTGTGTTCCTTAGCAAAGTATGTTTCCCTCTGCTTACACCTTAGAAGGTAGTTATTCCAGCAGCATCTTGCAAAGAAAAGAGTCAAGATGAGAACTGCCACTTTCTCATAATTAAACTTGTCACTCAGTCTTGTCCCACTCTTTGTGACCCCTCGTAGGCTACAGTCCATGGGATTTTCCAGGCAAGAGTACTGGAGTGAGTTGCCATTTCCTTCTCCAGGGGATCTTCCCAATCCAGGGATCGAACCTGGGTCTCCTGCACTGCAGGCAGACGCTTTATTCTCTATGCCAAAGGCCAGATACACATACCAGTACTCAAGTGTTGCATAGCCACACCCACTGTTACTTTGATGAGTAGCAAATCTGCACCATGTACACTTTGCACAAAAATCGTCCGAAGTCAGTGGCAGGCCTGGATGTACATTATGGGATTCTCTGTTGGCTCAGATGGTAAAGAATCTGCCTGCAGTGAGGGAGACCTGGATTCAATCCCTGGCTTGGGAAGATCCCCTGGAGGAGGGCATGACAACCCCCTCCAGTATTCTTGCCTGGAGAATCCCCAGGGACAGAGGAGCCTGGTGGGCTACTGTCCATGGGGTTGCAAAGAGTCAGACATCATTGGAGCTACTTAGCACGCAGCACACACAGATGTACATTATAGATTTTCCTGTATGTGTTTTTTTTTCTTGTATTTTGCTTCTCCTAACATGAAAAATCCCATTTCCATAACAGGTCATATTAACATGACAGCATTACATGGCACCTAAATAGAAACTAAACAGCAATTAATTGACTATCTTCCATTTATGTCCAATTTGATGCTATTTAAATCAAACCATTCATAAATTATGCTATAATTGCCTTTACTGAGTATATCTGTTTCTGTAACTCTTGCATTTTATGTTTGAGACAAACGGTAATCATTTCCATGTGGAAAAGCTCTGATCAGCTTTCAGAGCATTCTTCAGCCAGCTGACATCTGTGTGGTGTGGAGAAGTAAATAGCCTGGCTTGATACTTCTAAATTGTCCTTTGTGCTCCTATACCATTCTTGTGATTGCATTGAAATACAATGTAACTTCCAGGATACAAGTAATTGTGTGGCGCAGAAAAACAAAAAGCTACTTTACACTGTCTGCCTAGTTCATTTCTTGACACCTTAGGATACACTCTGGGCCAAGATAATGTACAAAATCTGCAGATTAATAGATGGCAAATTTAACTTCAAAGGAGAGAGCCCTCTTGTTCATGAACCATTTCCATTTTATACTCAGAGAGACAGTTGCACATGTGACATTTGTTGGAAGTGAAGTGGAGTGAAGTATCTCAGCCGTGTCCGACTGTTTGTGACCCCATGGACTATACAGTCCATGGAATTCTCCAGGCCGGAATATTGGAGTGGGTTGCCATTTCCTTCTCCAGGGGATCTTCCCGACCCAAGGATTGAACCCAGGTCTCCTGCATTGCAGGCAGACGCTTTAACCCCTGAGCCACCAGGGAAGACTGGTATAAATCAGTATATTTCATGTTTACCAGGGGCAAGCTTAGTTAGACCAGGTACATATTGCTAAAAGCATCCCATAGATAAGGACTCTGCTGCTATAAAATTGCAGTTTATCTGGAGGTTGGTATGTTTATAATGAAATATGAGAGTGTCACCTTTTTTTCTTCCCTGGGAGTATTCCCTCCTACCCTGCTCCATAGTCAAGGAAGAGTTGCAGATCCACTGTCAACCATTTCCTTCCCAAATTTCCCAACCAACAATACCTTTGAGCTGGTGCTATCGAGGTTCTTTCCTTCTTAACATGGAGAATTGCTAGTTGCAAGGTCTTAACAGAACTCCATGATTTTCCAATACTTTTGCAGCAATCAGTTATAAGATTGCTACTTTGTGCTAGGTGTCAACCTTTTCATGAAAGAATGTTTCACATCCAACCAATATGATTATTCATACTTTGAAAACAGTTTCCCCTTTTTATCAAAGGAAGCTAAATACACACACAAAAAAACAGGCAGTCAGCCAGAAGAATCATCATTAAAAGGAAAATGTTATCTTAATACTTCATTCAGCCTTCTGAGAAACTGAGACTAAACCACTGAGTGTTCTGTGCTGCTTTTTTCCTCCACACAGTCATTTTATTTCCAGTTTATTTCTTTGTCTTTTCTTAGGAATTTAGTGTACTTTTGAAAGCATAAGAGTTTCCCTGTGAGGTAATGAAAAAATATTATCCCAGAGTGGAAAATAAAAGATTACAGAGTTCTCAGAAAGTTCCCTATGGCACAGATTAAATCAACATAAAATTAAGTGGGTAAAGCGACACAGTATGAAAAGGCAAAATGATAGGATACTGAAAGAGGAACTCTGTAGGTCGGTAGGTACCAAATATGCTACTGGAGATCAGTGGAAAAATAACTCCAGAAAGAATGAAGGGATGGAGCCAAAGAAAAAACAATACCCAGTTGTGGATGTGGCTGGTGATAGAAGCAAGGTCCGAAGCTGTAAAGAGCAATATTGCATAGGAACCTGGAATGTTAGGTCCATGAATCAAGGCAAATTGGAAGTGGTCAAACAGGAGATGGCAATAGTGAATGTCAACATTCTAGGTATTAGCAAACTAAAATGGACTGGACTGGGTGAATTTAACTCAGATGACCATTATATCTACTACTGTGGGCAGGAATCCCTTAGAAGAAGTGGAGTAGCCATCATGGTCAACAAAAGAGTCTGAAATGCAGTACTTGGATGCAATCTCAAAAATGACAGAATGATCTCTGTTCATTTCCAAAGCAAACCATTCAATATCACAGTAATCCAAACGTATGCAGCAACCAGTAACACTGAAGAAGCTGACGTTGAACAATTCTATGAAGACCTGCAAGACCTCTTCAAACTCACACCCAAAAAAGATGTCTTTTTCATTCTAGGGGGCTGGAAGGCAAAAGTAGAAAGTCAGGGAACAGCTGGAGTAACAGGCAAATTTGTCCTTGGAGTACAGAAGGAAGCACGGCAAAAGTTAACAGAGTTTTGCCAAGAGAATGCACTGGTCATAGCAAACACGTTCTTCCAGCAACACAAGAGAAGACTCTGACCATGGACATCACCAGATGGTCAACACCAAAATCAGACTGATTATCTTCTTTGCAGCCAAAGATGGAGAAGCTCTATACAGTCAGCAGAAACAAGA
This sequence comes from Madoqua kirkii, assembly GCA_006408675.1. NCBI lineage: Eukaryota > Metazoa > Chordata > Mammalia > Artiodactyla > Bovidae > Madoqua > Madoqua kirkii. Next base: position 7,252 of record SJYC01008088.1, read on the forward strand.
CCAGGAGCTGACTGTGGCTCAGATCATGAACACCTTATTGCCAAATTCAGACTTAAATTGAAGAAAGTAGGGAAAACCATTAGACTATTCAGTTATGACTTAAATCGAATCCCTTAAATTATACAGTGAAAGTGAGAAATAGATTTAAGGGACTAGATCTGATAGACAGAGTGACTGATGAACTGTGGACTGAGGTTCATGACATTGTGCAGGAGACAGGGATCAAAACCATGTCCATGGAAAAGAAATGCAAAAAAAGCGAAATGGCTACCTGGGGAGGCCTTACAAATAGCTATGAAAAGAAGAGAAGTGAAAAGCAAAGGAGAAAAGGAAAGATATAAGCATCTGAATGCAGAGTTCCAACGAATAGCAAGGAGAGATAGGAAAGCCTTCCTCAGCAATCAGTGCAAAGAAATAGAGAAAAAGAACAGAATGGGAAAGACTAGAGCTCTCTTCAAGAAAATCAGAGATACCAAGGGAACATTTCATGCAAAGATGGGCTTGATAAAGGACAGAAATGGTATGGACCTAACAGAAGCAGAAGATATTAAGAAGTGGTAGCAAAAATACACGGAAGAACTGTACAAAAAAGAGCTTCACGACCAAGATAATCATGAAGGTATGATCACTGACCAAGAGCCAGACATCCTGGAATGTGAAGCCAAGTGGGCTTTAGAAAGCATCACTGTGAACAAAGCTAGTGGAGGTGATGGAATTCCAGGGGAGCTACTTCAAATCCTGAAAGATGATGCTGTGAAAGTGCTGCACTCAATATGCCAGCAAATTTGGAAAACTCAGCAGTGACTACAGGACTGGAAAAGGTCCATTTTCATGCCAGTCTCAAAGAAAGGCAATGCCAAAGAATGGTCAAACTACTGCACAATTGCATTCATCTCACATGTGGGGGGCTCCAAAATTACTGCAGATGGTGATTGCAGCCATGAAATTAAAAGACGCTTACTCCTTGGTAGGAAAGTTATGACAAACCTAGATAGCATATTGAAAAGCAGAGACATTACTTTTCCAACAAAGGTCCTTCAAGTGAAAGCTATGGTTTTTTCAGTAGTCATGTATGTATGTGAGAGTTGGACTATGAAGAAAGTTGAGTGCCAAAAAATTGATGCTTTTGAATTGTGGTGTTGGAAAAGACTCTTGAGAGTCCCTTGGACTGCAAGGAGATCCAACCAGTCCATTCTGAAGGAGATCAGCCCTGGGATTTCTTTGGAAGGAATGATGCTAAAGCTGAAACTCCAGTACTTTGGCCACCTCATGCAAAGACTCGACTCATTGGAAAAGACTCATGCTGGGAGGGATTGGGGGCAGGAGGAGAGGGGATGACCGAGGATAAGATGGCTGGATTTCATCACCAAATCAATGAATGCGAATTTGAGTGAACTCCGGAGTTGGTGATGGACAGGGAAGCCTGGCATGCTGCAATTCATGGGGTCGCAAAGAGTCAGGCACGACTGAGCGACTGAACTGAACTGAAAGTGACAAAATCTTCTGACTTCTAATTCAGTGTATCTTGTGGAGGTAAGCTTTTAAGCTATTATAAAAATTTAAGCAAATGATTAAGCATTAGTTGAGCCACTGACTAAATATCCAAAAATTATAATTAAACATTTTTTAAATTAAAACTTCAGTACTTCATGACCTTAGACTCTCTGGCTCCCTTAGCCATGGGTTTCTTTTCAGTGGAAGATTAAATGCCCTTTCTCATCCCTTCCCCAACCATTCACATTGCACCAGCCATGATGGATTCTCTGCTGCTCTTCAGCATCAACAAACACATTTCTTCTTTGAGCCTCTGTTTTTTGCTCGTGATCTCTGCTGAGATGCTCTTCCTTCAGGGAGTGTTGGCTGGCATTTCATTTCTTTCAGATCTCTGCTCTTTGTCACCCTCACAGAGGCCAGAAAATACTTCCCCAAAGAGTACCCCTTACATTTTCATTTCTTTCTCTGGCTTTATCATCACAGTGTTCACAGTAGTTTCACAGAGCATATATATATATATGGAAAAGTTATTTGATTGTGGTGGGTCCTCCCTTGGCAGAATGAGAACAAAACTCTCTGCTTTCTCATTATTTTTGTTTTGCCCACCCCCCGATTGCCTAGTAAATAAGTAACATCTTCTAAAAACAGTAGGTGTTCAACAAGCAGCCATTGAATGAATGAATGAGGGAATGAAAACAACATGGATGGCTTATCCCTCTCTTGGAAATGATATCCCAAAGTTAGTATCAAATGTAGAGTCTATTTAATGCTTTATGATTGATGAATATGTTTTATACCAATACAGAATATAAATTAAAATGTTTAATTTTTTTAAAAGGAGAAAAAAATTTTTTAAGTAAAAGGGAAGTAAGCCATGATGAAATACCATAGTGCACCAAGTAGAATGGCTAAAACCTGAAAACAAAAACTGGCAGTACAGAGCAACTTAACCTCTGATGATGGGAATGAAAATGGCAAATTCACTTTAGAAGATAGTTCATCCGTTTCTTACTGAGTTACATCACTGCCTACTAATCTCATTCTCAAGCAAAACAAAAACTTAAATTCAGACAAAAACCTGTAAGTATATATTTATAGCAGTTGTATTCATATTTGGGCTTCCCTGGTAGCTTACCCTCAAATAAATACTACTCAAATATTCTTAATCTGGCAAATGGATATTTTTGAAAATATGCATACATCCAAAAAAGGGAATACTGCTGGCAATAAAAGAAAATTAATATACACAACTATGTAGATAAATCTTAAACACATTACGCTCAGTGGGGGAAAAAAATAGGTCACAAAAAGGCAACAAACTACATTATTCTACACATACAACATTGTAGAAAAGGCAAATTTTAGAAGTAGATATCAAATCAGACTCCCAGAGTTCAGGATTGCAGCGGCCTTTCAACTAAAAGGAGCAGACGTGAATTTTGAGGGTGATGAAGCTGAACAGTTGTTCTACATTTTGACTGAGATGGTGGTTTACAGAACTATGTTGTTTGTTCAAAACTCATAGAACTTTACACAAAAAGGTGCATTTTATAGGAATGTGTTATCTCTATGAATAAAATGTTATCCACAGTAGAGATACCACTATTTATTGCAGAACAAATATATAATAGTATTTAGTGAGTAGCTACCTTCATTTCTCCCTAACATCATTTTCATCAACTCTTTGGCATCTTTTTTTTTTTTTTTGATTCACTGTGCAGCATGTGGGATCCTAGTCCCTGACCAGGGATCAAACCCTCACCCCCTGTGTTGGAAGGTGGAGTCTTAACCCCTGGACCGCTGGGAATGTCCCAACTCTTGGCATCTCACTATGCAAATCTAATTGACCTGCTCACTTTACAATCTCTTTGTGTAAGGAAAATTTAATTGAGTTTCCTAGAAAAAGGCTAGAACTGCAGTAGAGGTCTGGAGAGTCTTCTCTGAGGAATACTCAGGACTCTCCTAATGGGCTTGTCTGGCTTCCTTCATCTTATTGCTCCTCTTTCTTTTTCTTTCATTGTCTCCAGCACACATCCATGGAAAGTGTGTACCACATTTGAAAGGATGACCTTTCTTTAAACAGTGTTTTGAAATCTTTTCCACATTATGATACATATTTTTAAAATATTTGTTTGGAACTCCAGTAAGCAGATGGTCAAGGGCGCTTGCCCTAGATTGGCCAACCAGGCACTGTCCAGCCTTCAGACAGCTGAGTGCATCAGTGTCTCAAAGTCCCAGCACTTCTCAGCTTTTCTGAGTCCACTTGTTTGGGGGTGGGAGGGAGAATAAATCTGCTGCTGAAGACGAGTGAGCTCATTGTTCTGATGATGCGATTCAGTTAATATGAAGCACAATTCCATCATTAATTGTGACATCTGTCGTTGCTGTTGTTGTTTAGTCACTTAGTCATGTTCAACTCTCTTGCAACCCCGTGACTATAGCCCACCAGGCTCCTCTGTCCATGGGATTTCGCAGGCTAGAATCGTGGAGTAGGTTACCATTTCCTTCTCCAGGGGATCTTCCCAAACCAGGGATCAAACCTGTGTCTCCTGCATTGGCAGGCAGGTTCTTTCCCACCTAAGAAGGTTCTGAGCTGGGTTCTGGGAAGCCCAATCATGATATATACATTAGGCAAATCCAGTATTTTGGTGTGTGAAATTTTCTCTCTTAAGAGCATTGATGTTGCTTTACATCATGATACTTACAATTATCAGAAGAAAAAAAATTGACAGTATTTGATAGTATAGAACTAGAAATGTGACTAAACTTAAATTGCTGTCTTCTCCAATTTAATTACCTTTATTAATTTTAAAGCATTGCTCAGTAATATTTAGAGCTGTGTTCAGGTTACCAAGAATCCATCCATGTTCAGGTGCATGGATTCCACATCAATACCAAACTCCTGCAACTTGGTTTCCTGTATAAAAACGGAAAATCACTGTACAGGAAAGCAGAATGATCTTTCCTCGTTGTTTAAGACACAATGAAATTTTAAGAGAAAATGTGTCATTATTATTTCAAACTTGTGAATGCATAGCATGTTTGTCATTAGCTCTTCATCTGAAATAATTGAACCTGCAGCTAAAAATAGCAGATAAATAAATGAGCCACGGAAAGCCTGGTGAGTTTTTCTGTTTCCCTACCCCCATCAGAAAGTAACTCTGCAGGGAGATTATATTCATAAAGCTTTAAAATCATTACACTCTCAAACACATATTCTTCTTTCAAGCATTCTTCATTTTTTCTAAGGATTTGTCTAAACTATTATACCAAAAGCTTTTCACAGGTCAAGATTGCTTAGCATATGATGCTAAATGGTTTACTGATGCCTGCATTTTTATTCTCTTTGCTTATTTGCTTCTTAATATATTTGGGGATTGGAAGAGGAGAAGGAATGAAAGGAGAAGAGAGGCAGAGAATTACTATTGTTCCAGAGAAGGGCGCTTCAGATCACATAATTTCATTGTGTACAAAGGACAAACAGCCTGGGAGCTGGTGGGTAACCTGACCACACAGATAGTAGGGCCAGAACTAGAGCTCAAACCTTCTACCACCCAGAACAGGTCCCTGAGGGAGAGATGGATAAGTGCATAGACATGTATTTGATAGAATTGGAAGATGAGAAATTATGTAACTTTACTACCTTGCAATGGAGCAATCTGTTATGGGGGCTTTGGGACCAGAGAGACTGATTCACAGACTGTGAAGAAAAAGTATAAATCCCTTGAAGTCTGGGCAAAGAGAATAATAATTTTTATAAGAGCTGATGTTTATTGATGCATTTGAACTTTGGTGTTAGAGAACTCTCTTGAGAGTCCCTTGGGCTACAAGGAGATCCAACCAGTCCATGCTAGAGGAAATCAGTTCTGCATATTCATTAGAAGGACTAATGCTGAAGCTGAAACTCCAAAACTCCGGGAGTTGGTGATGGACAGGAAGGCCTGGCATGCTGCAGTCCATGGGGTCACAAAGAGTCGGACACAACTGAGCAACTGAACTGAACTTGTTTATTGAACACTTGCTATATGACAAGAACTATTTTAAGCACATGTCACATATTAGCCCTCAAATTCTACTTCATAAGTCTAGGTGTTTAATTCAGATAATAACTAAATAGGACCTTAGCCCAGAGAGTTCTCAATTAAATGTAGTACTTCTTGGTCAATAATTAAAGAATATAAAGTATTAAATAATGAATAACCTCTAAATATCTCTAAATAAATAGTGAAATTTAATTGTTGATAAAATCAAGTAAGCTATTTTTTTATTATGATGAATAAAATTCACATTTTAAATTTACACAGGGAATGATTATTCTCACAAGAGGCATTCTCTTCAAAGTATTTGTTCTCAAGCAATTGAAAGATGTAGGTTGCATTTTAACTATTTTTTAAATGCCTGATATATTTTTTAAATGCCTCTATATTTTTCAGAGTAGTTTTAGGGTCATAGCAATATGTGAAACTGAACTTACACTTTTTAGGTCAGAAGATTTGCTAAAGAAATTTGTCTTCACACATCTGAAATGTTTTCAATGTACTAATTTCAAACAAAGACATCCAATTTTCTGTTTTCCTGTGTGAAAGTTAAAGTGAAGTCGCTCAGAGTTGTCCGACTCTTTGCGACCCCGTGGACTGTAGCCCACCAGGGTCCTCTGTCCATGGGATTCTCCAGGCAAGAATACTGGAGTGGGTTGCCATTTCCTTCTCCAGGGGATCTTCCCAACCCAGGGATCAAACCCAGGTCTCCCACATTGTAGGCAGACACTTTAACCTCTGAGCCCCCAGGGAAGCACTATTTTCCTTTGTAGTTCATATCAAACAGTAACAATGAGAACCATGTATTGAGAGGATGACGTACCATCTTGTACACTGCCGTGTTTGACACACGTCATCTCACTGAATACCCCAGTGATCCCACCTCCAAGTGGGTATTTACTGTCTCCATTCACAGGTATAAAAACTAAGACAGAATTTAAATCGGCCATCCAAGGTCTTGCTACTAATGACCAGAATAAGATTTCAATACAAATCACAAACGTCTGTTTTCTTAAATTCTATTCTATGCTGGAAGTAAAAGTGAATGGCAGTGGGAGAAATGGACTGAGAATCTTTTTCTACTTCAAATAAAGTTAATCTAGATCAATGGTTCTCAATTTTAATGTTTCTGAAATCAAAACTCCTTTGCACTACAAAAATGTTGAGGACCTTGTGAAAATTTTGATTATACGGGTTGATTGGTGTATTCCATATTATAAATTAAACCTAAGAAAAGCTCTGTATATAAGCAACATCATATCATATTTGTCTTTGACTCACTTGCAGAATCTGAGAAAAATGATACAAATAAACTTATTTGCAAAACAGAAACAGATTCACAGACTTCAAAAACAAATTTATGATTACCAAGGAGGAAAGGTTGGAGGAGGGATAAATTGGGAATTTGGGATTAACATATGAACCCTATTATCTAAAATAGATAACTAACAAGGACCTACTATATAGCACACAAAACTCTGCTCAATACTCTGTAATAACCTAAATGATAAAAGAATTTGAAAAAGAATAGATACATATATATGCATAACTGAATCACTTTGCTGTATGCCTGAAACTAATGCATTGTTAATAAACTATACTTCAATATAAAATAAAAAATTTAAATTAAAAAAATTAAAAATAACTTTTTCTATTTGCTAAGTTGTATTTTCGGGATATTTTGATGAAGTCTGATGCCACATAGAAACAAAAAATACCAAAACTTGTGCATGTGTGTTAAGTCTCTTCAGTTATAACTGACTCTTTGTGATCTATGGACTGTGCCCACCAGGCCCCTCTGTCCATGGGATTCTTTAGGCAAAAATGGGGTGGGTTGCCATTTCCTTCTCCAGGGGATCTTCCCAAACCAGAGATCAAACCCGTGTCTCTTATGTTTTCTGCATTGGCAAGTGAGTTCTTCAACACTAGTGCAACTTGGGAAGCCCCAACAAAATCTTAAAGCAGCTAAATAAATAATACAGATAAATAAATGTATAATTCATAAGAAAAAAGCTAAGAAAATTCTGAATACGTATTTCTTTAATCTTGAAATAGCAATTAGAATTTAAATAGCTGTAATTTATTACTTAAAAATAATTTTAAAATAAAAAACATACTGCATGTTAACATACATATTTTTATGGCCAATACCTATGTTTTCCAAAACAAAACATTTAGGGAGAAGAGTAACTTTATTTTACATTTTTAGCAAATCTTAATATCTAACTTAAAAGAACTCAGCTAGATGCTCCTATTTGCTTCCGCATTTAGCCTATTACATAATCATACCTTGTGTGGACCCTGGAGAACTCCACTGAGTACTCAGGAGACAATTCAATTGAAAAGAGAAAATAAAGACAATATTACTATAAAAATAATTTGACCACTGGACTCTCTGAAAGATCCCAGGGACCTCTATGGGTCCCAACTCACACTTTAGGTACCACAATTTCTAGATAAACTCTAAGAGACCTGAGAAGTTTCATCTCCAACTTTCATCTACAGTGATAACTGAAGTCCATCCACACTGTCTGTTGGTATTGTTCTGGAAAAGAATGATGTAAATTTGTTATAATAAAACTTGAGGTGGACAAATATTAAAATAATATCATGTGGCTAACATAAAAATGTTATAGAAAAGTGTGTCAGAATTATATTTCGTTAACTCAGTATGCAGAAACAAAAAGTATTTTTATAGAACAAAGGAAGACAATCCTTCAGTGTGCAAATGAAATATAATTGAAGTGTCATTCTATTCTCGTGGCAGTAACCAAACTGATTAAATCTATTCTATTATTTAAGTGAAGGTGGTTGGCAGACATGTGCCCTAATAGAGTAGAGAGTACCAGGAGAGCATTGGTGCCGAGGTCCAGCCTCAACAGAGTCCAGGGATATCCTTAGGATGGACAACATCGGTGAATGAAGAAAGATAGATAAAGAGATAAGGAAAGAGACACAGGGTGACCGAGCTTCTTCAGTGAGCTAGACCTATTTACTTTATTCTTCTCAGGGCTTTTATACCCTGAGTTGTACATACAGCAAGGTGAAAAATGCAGAGTCAACTCAAGATTCCATCAGTAGTAACTTTTATCAATACCAGGTTCTTTTCTGCAAGAGTCTTATTTTTTGTACATCATCTTCTGTCCTGGAGGCCTGTTGATATTCCATGACCTCCTTTTGATAAAGGTTGGTCAGCCAGAACACCAGAACAATGATTTCCCCTTGAAGTGTTTCTTCTTAAATTCTTAGCCTGCTTCACCCTTAAAGTATAGAGTTTACATTTTTATGGAGCAAAGATTCAGTGGGTTACAGCAAAGAAAGAACTTACTAACTCAAAGTAATGTTGCTAATGCTAAGGCTGATGTTTGTAATTTCTATATCTTAACTATATGCACTCCCAGGAACACAATGGGTAAGGGATGTGAGAACTTGGTAGCAAGCATAGGCTCAACAATGTTGCAAGAGTCTGGATAAACTTGCCCAGTAAGCTAGAATGCTAACAGAGGGTTTGAAACACTCCTTTCATGCCCAGGAAATTTATAGACTAAAGCCCTAAGTTAACTCTTTCCAGAGAAATGTGGTTGAGGGACAACCCCCTGCTAATGTCAGAAGAGCTGGTGAAAGACAAAAATAGTAAGACAGACAGATTCTGGTTTGGGGGTAGATGCTTGAGCAGGTCCAGGGGGTCTGTCGAGTCCTGAGGCCTTGCTCATCAGGACTCTTCCGCATGACCTTGTCATGGGTCGGATGACCCAGGAAGTCCGTTGAGTCCTGCATGACCTTGTCATGGGTGGGATCTCCCATGCTGGCTCCTGGCACATTGGAAATCTTATATGAGAAAAATCTTATACAATATTTGAATTGCATTAAAATATCAGAAGCTGAAGCATTTGGTTGTTTATGAGACTACATCTTGAAAATGTTTCAGTTCAGAAATAAGATTTTTCTTTATTTCTTTAAAATCAAAGGCCAGGAACAAGACATTTGTAAACCATATTTGGTGTTGTTAATTTGTGTATTGAAATTCACTTTGCATTACCATACTGTTTCTACAAAGGAACTGGTGGTTGTAATGGTGGCTCAGAGGTTAAAGCATCTGCCTGGAATGCAGGAGACCCAAATTCAATCCCTGGGTCAGGAAGATCCCCTGGAGAAGGAAACGGCAACCCACTCCAGTACTCTTGCCTGGAGAATCCCATGGAGGGAGGAGCCTGGTGGGCTACAGTCCATGGGGTCGCAAAGAGTCGGACATGACTGAGCGAATTCACTGAACTTCAATGTATTTATTTATTCCTAATAATTTTTAAACTTAGTGTAGTACCCTACACTAAGAACTGTGCCTTATTTCATAGATAGGTTAGCAAGGCTAGAAATCTAAAGAATAATAATTTCATTATCGCACCAAATGGAGAAACACTACATTTCAATCAAAGGTATTCATAGAATGTAAGAGCTTCAACACTTAAATGAAATGTGATCCTCATTGCCAATTGAACCATACCCCAAACAGTCATTTGACTGCAAGTTATGCAAAAGTCACAGGCACACTGAAGTTTCCAGATGTTGAATTAGATGAGAGAAGAAACAACAATATTCACATCAGTGCATTCCTTTAAAGTGGATTCTTGGTTGACTGTTTTACACATTTTAGAGGTGCTATTATCCTAAAAGGTTTTTTTTCCCTAATATTCAGATGCTCTGAGGCCAGCAAAATGCTTCTAGATTCCTTATAAAAGAGCTCTTTGTTTAAATAGAAGTCTTGCCAGTAGCTCTGAGAAGGTTTTCTTGGTTCCCTTAGGTTCTCCGCAGTAATAGCCTGCTGGAGTCTACAGACTACTGGCTGCAGAATCAGAGGACACCCTGCCAGATTGGTTTTGTGGAAGACAAGTCTGAAAACTGCGCTTCTGTAAGTAAACACAGCTCCTGGGCTGAGGGCTGAAAAGGTGGGGCGTCGCGAACCTGTGCTCACGAGGACATAATCATTAAATACAGCATTGCGAAAGTAACCTTTTGAAAATACGTAATTGGTTTATACAGAGGGTGACAGGCCAGACCTCACGATTCTTCTGCTTTTCTCATTTCAACAGGCAAATTAATCTTACCAATTCTCTATCCATGTTGTTTTTATTTTTAAAACTGAGAAAAAGATTCAGAAATAGAATTGCATGATGAGACACAAAAGCCTGGTCAAGAGCTCTCTTAGATTCGTTTCAATATATTTTATCACTTCTTCTAATAGGTATTTTCCAGCATGAAAACTGTAAAAATGTTCTACCATTTTTGTATGTTATCATCATTATTTGAAAACCTTCTCAACATAAGAAATTACAAGCGTGAGTTTTAATATTCTGTACTGTATCTGAGCTTTGCATATAAAAATGCTCCTTTTCAAGGGAAGAGATGTTCTTATAGATAAATGTTTCTTGTGGCTTAGACTGTAAAGGCGTATTGTTGATATGAGAAATCAACACTGTGATCTCTCCTTCCTTTATGAAGTAGTCTGCTTCCTGTATGTTCTACAAAGCTGTATGTTTCATTTTAACTGAAATTACCTAGCTCTTATGGGGTCATAATTACAGAAATTGGGGGAAAATATTTCCAAAGAGGAGAGAAATGTAATTTTCATGACTAAGTTGAGAGCATCAGCTCATAGCTATTCCTAGAGGTAAGTTGCATGCCAGCATTTCTGTTAAAAGGAAAAAAAAAAAAAGCGGAGGGTGGGGGGGGATCTGAAAATGGGATGGAGAAGCTTTTTATATATAATGAGCAGAACCAGAACTGGCAGACAGAGAATGTAAAATATTTCACACTGCAGAGTCTCATAGCCCAAGGAAAACAGAGTCCATTCAACACACTTAATTCAATCTCTTTGTTTAGGCAAAATGATTTGATTGTGCTGTTTTGGGGACTTTTTAATCTCTTGTCCAGAACCAGTTGATGGCTAAAAATCTTTGGTGAAAACAAAAAGGATTAGGTGGTGAGTTATTTAATAGGGATACCTTCTTTGGAAATTCAGTTCTAAGATGAGGTAGAAAATTCAGGCATTTGCTGATACTAATCTCTAATTATTCAGCTATGAATTGCACAAGGGAGAGAAATGGAGAGGAAAAGCTATCAGCATCTACACTTTAATCAAAGGCTTCATCCAGGCAGCTCCTTTATAAAGGAGTCTGTCATTTGCAGCAGGCAGAAAAGTTGAGGCACAACAATTGCATAATAAAGGGCAAGGAGGTCTTTTCTAAACTTTATATTTTGGGAATCTGTATTGAAGATCTACGATTAGAAATGATAAATTTATACCCGAAGTTAAGATTACCATTGGATCTTAGATCTCCCTAAGCATAAGAAAGTTCTACTCACAACCCCCACCCCAGTCTCAGGGAACTCACATTTGGACGTAAAACTGTATGACTTTCTTTCTGAATTCTTTGTCCCTTTACAGTTTCAGATGACGTCGGTGAGTCTGAGCTAGCTGATTCATACTGTCTTTATATTCATCCCCAAAGGGGAAAAATCTAAACACAAAAGACACTGGAAGGTTTATTTTTCTGCAAGAGTTTATAATAAATGAAACTGACTCAAATCTTAAACATTGTCCATGACTCTAAACTTGAAAGAAATTTCAGAATCCCTACGAAAAATAAACTCTCAGTCAGTCAATTCAGTCGGTCAGTCGTGTCCAACTCTTTGCGACCCCATTAATCGCAGCACGCCAGGCCTCCCTGTTCATCACCATCTCTCGGAGTTCACTCAGACTCACCTCCATCGAGTCCGTGATGCCATCCAGCCCTCTCATCCTCTGTCATCCCCTTCTCCTCCTGCCCCCAATCCCTCCCAGGATCAGAGTCTTTTCTAATGAGTCAACTCTTCGCGTGAGGTGGCCAGAGTATTGAAGTTTCAGCTTTAGCATCAGTCCTTCAAATGAACACCCAGGACTGATCTCCTTTAGATAGACTGGTTGGATCTCCTTGCAGTCCAAGGGACTCTCAAGAGTCCTCTCCAACACCACACTTCAAAAGTATCAATTCTTCAGTCCTCAGCCTTCTTCACAGTCCAACTCTCACATCCATACATGACCACAGGAAAAACCATAGCCTTGACTAGACGGACTTTAGTCGGCAAAGTAATGTCTCTGCTTTTGAATATGCTATCTAGGTTGCTCATAACTTTTCTTCCAAGGAGTAGGTGTCTTTTAATTTCATGGCTGCAGTCACCATCTGCAGTGATTTTGGAGCCCAAAACAGTAAAGTCTGACACTGTTTCCACTGTTTCCCCATCTTTTTCCCATGAAGTGATAGGACCGGATGCCATGATTTTCGTTTTATGAATGTTGAGCTTTAAGCCAACTTTTTCACTCTCCTCTTTCACCTTCATCAAGAGGCCCTTTAGCTCCTCTTCACTTTCTGCTAATCTCCTAAAAAGTACTTTGCAGTTTACTTTTTCTTAGTTTACAAGTCCTTTCTCTCTTAGCTGACATAGAAACAGAGTCTAGGCCTGTATATTGCTGAAGTGACGCTATTATCTAGAGGGAAACAGAGCTGATCTACAGCAGTGGTGGGCCTTCCCCTGGTGGCCCAGTGGTACAGAATCCACCTGCCAATGCAGGAGATGCAAGAGATTCTGGTTCAGTCCCTGGGTCAGGAGGGAAGATCTCCAGGAGACGAAAACAGCAACCCACTCCCATATTCTTGCCTGAAAACTCCCCTGGAGAAAGGAGCCAGGTGGACTGTAGTCCATGGTGTCGCCAAAGACTCACACATGATTTAGTGATGAAACAACAGCTACAACACAGCACTGGTTGACAGGACAAGAATTTCTTGCCCAAAACAGCTACACACAAGGAAGAAGTAGCCACATGGTCAAGGAAAAAGTACACAATTCCTCTTCCAAACAAATTCTCCTCAGTAGGATAAACATGAAGGAAACGTAATACTGTGTTTTTAAATAATATCTTCATTAAAGTCTACTTTAAGAAATTTTTCTAAAGAGATCATCCTGAATCTACATCTATTAATAAATAATCACAAGTGAATTCTGAGGACCCTCCAGCAAAATTGCCTCATATGTTATTACTTTGTACTCTGTTCTAGCTCTGGGGGATCCTCCACTGTATTAATTGTTGCTTCTTTAACTCATTTGTTCCAGATCAAACTTTGTATACAGCTGTTTCCTATCCAATTTTGATTGGTTTGTTATCCATCATGCTAAACTCTAAGTATCTGGATTTGTAGTTTCTCAGAACTAAGTGCCTCAGAGTACCAATATTTTCTGAAGACAGGATGTTGGTTTAAAATTTTTACTGAAGGACAGTGTCAGGCATTGAAACCCTTCTGGGTGTTATGAGCATGGGTCAGTACAGCTGTTTGTTCTCAAGCATCAAAGTTCAGTTCAGTTCAGTCACTCAGTCATGTCCGACTCTTTGCAACCCCATGAATCACAGCACACCAGGCCTCCCTGTCCATCACCAACTCCTGGAGTTCACCTAAATTCACGTCCATCGAGTCAGTGATGCCATCCAGCCATCTTATCCTCTGTCGTCCCCTTCTCCTCCTGCCCCCAATCTCTCCCAGCATCAGAGTCTTTTCCAGTGAGTCAACTCTTCACATAAGGTAGCCAGAGTACTGGAGTTTCAGCTTTAGCATCATTCCTTCCAAAGAAATCCCAGAGCTGATCTCCTTCAGAATGGACTGGTTGGATCTCCTTGCAGTCCAAGGGACTCTCAAGAGTCTTCTCCAACACCACAGTTAAAAAGCATCAGTTCTTCGGTGATCAGCCTTCTTCACAGTCCAACTCTCATATCCATACATGACTACTGGAAAAACCATAGCCTTGACTAGACAGACTTTAGTTGGCAAAGTAATGTCTCTGTTTTTGAATATGCTATCTAGGTTGCTCATAACTTTTCTTCCAAGGAGTAAGTGTCTTTTAATTTCATGGCAGCAGTCACCATCTGCAGTGATTTTGGAGCCCCCCAAAATTAAAGTCTGACACTGTTTCCACTGTTTCCCCATCTATTTCCCATGAAGTGATGAGACCAGATGCCATGGTCTTCGTTTTCTGAATGTTGAGCTTTAAGCCAACTTTTTCACTCTCCTCTTTCACTTTCATCAAGAGGATTTTTAGTTCCTCTTCACTTTCTGCCATAAGAGTGGTGTCATCTGCATATTTGAGGTTATTGATATTTCTCCCAGCAATCTTGATTCCAGCTTGTGTTTCTTCCAGCCCAGCGTTTCTAATGATATACTCTGCATATAAGTTAAATAAGCATGGTTACAGTATACAGCCTTGACGTTCTCCTTTTCCTATTTAGAACCAGTCTGTTGTTCCATGTCTAGTTCTAACTGTTGCTTCCTGACCTGCATACAGATTTCTCAAGAGGCAAGTCAGGTGATCTGGTATTCCCGTCTCTTTCAGAATTTTCCACAATTTATTGTGATCCACACAGTCAAAGGTTTTTGCATAGTCAAGAAAGCAGAAATAGAGGTTTTTCTGGAACTCTCTTGCTTTTTCCACGATCCAGCGGATGTTGGTAATTTGATCTCTGGTTCCTCTGCCTTTTCTAAAACCAGCTTGAACATCAGGAAGTTCTCAGTTCACATACTGCTGAAGCCTGGCTTGGAGAATTTTGAACATTACTTTACTAGCATGTGAGATGAGTGCAAATGTACGGTAGTTTGAGCATTCTTTGGCATTGCCTTTCTTTGGGATTGGAATGAAAACTGACCTTTTCCGGTCCTGTGGCCACTGCTGAGTTTTCCACATTTGCTGGCATATTGAGTGCAGCACTTCCACAAGCATCATTTTTCAGGATTTGCAATAGCTCCAGTGGAATTCCATCACCTCCACTAGCTTTGTTCGTGGTGATGCTTTCTAAGGCCCACTTGATTTCACATTCCAGGATGTCTGGCTCTAGATGAGTGATCACACCATCATGATTATGTGGATCGTGAAGATCTTTTTTGTACGATTCTTCTGTGTATTCTTGCCACCTCTTCTTAATATCTTCTGCTTCTGTTAGGTCCATACCATTTCTGTCCTTTATCAAGCCCATCTTTGCATGAAATGTTCCCTTGGTATCTCTAATTTTCTTGAAGAGATCTCTAGTCTTTCCTATTCTGTTCTTTTCCTCTATTTCTTTGCATTCATCGCTGAAGACGGCTTTCTTATCTCTTCTTGCTATTCTTTGGAACTCTGCATTCAGATGCTTATATCTTTCCTTTTCTCCTTTGCTTTTTGCTTTTCTTCTTTTTACAGGTATTTGGCTTCACAAATCAGATTTGACTGTTGTCTCAGTAAAGAACTGCTTTCACTTCTCAGCTAAAACATGTGTCTTAGTGAGCTGTCAGAAACTATCAGAAATACAATAGGTGATCTATCATGATCTATATAGGAAAAAAATCTTAAAAAGAGTGATATATGTATATGTATAACTGATTCACATTGTCTTACAGCAAAAACGTAACACAACGTTTTAAGTTAACTATGCTCCAATTAAAAATCAAAAATATAATAATAAAATTTAAAAAGAAATACTCTAAGCAAGCCAAACTTGAGAGAAATCTGACTCAGAACCCCCCTGAAAGTCACTCTTAATATTTTTCCCAAAAGAGATTAAATATGAAGACTGTGGTTTTGCTATTGTAAACAGAGATGGCTTCCCAGATGGCTCAGTGGGTTCAGAACCTGGTTGTAATGCAGGAGACACGGGAGATGTGGATTCGATCCCTGGTCAGGAAGATCCTCTGGAGGACAGAATGGCAACCTGACCCAGTATTCTTGCCTGGAGAATCCCATGGACAGAGGAGCCTGGTGGGCTACAGTCTACAGGATCACAAAGAGTCCGACATGACTGAACAACTGAGCACAGAGTACAATCACTCTTAATATTTTTCCCAAAAGAGATTAAATATGAAGACTGTAGTTTTGCTATTGTAAACAGAGATGGCTTCCCAGATGGCTCAGTGGGTTCAGAACCTGGTTGTAATGCAGGAGACACGGGAGATGTGGATTCGATCCCTGGTCAGGAAGATCCTCTGGAGGACAGAATGGCAACCTGACCCAGTATTCTTGCCTGGAGAATCCCATGGACAGAGGAGCCTGGTGGGCTACAGTCTACAGGATCACAAAGAGTCCGACATGACTGAACAACTGAGCACAGAGTACAATCAAGTTACATTATGTCTTTTTATTTCTGATTTGCCGTTCTGAGGGAAAATAGCATATATTGGCCTTGGAGACTTTTAAATCTAATCATTTAAAAGAGGAATGTAGAATAATAACACTGGAAGCCAATATCTAAATCCGGAAGCTGAGGCATTATCTTAGTAGAAGTCCTTAACTCGAGCGGTCCTTAACTTGAGTGGACGTTTTAGGAGGCCTGACATTTTTAAATTAAAAACTAATTTAGTTACTTTTTAACCCCCTGTTCCTCTTTCAGTTCAGTTCAGTTGCTCAGTTGTGTTTGACTCTGTTTCACCTGGAGGACTGCAGCATGCCAGACTTCCATATCCTTCACCAACTCCCAGAACTTGCCCAAACTCATGTCCGTTGAGTCAGTGATGCCATCCAACCATCTCATCCTCGGTCATCTCCTTCTCCTTCTGCCTTCAATCTTTCCCAGCATCAGGGTCTTTTCCAGTCAGTTCTTAATATCAGGTGGCCAATACATCAGTCCTTCCAGTGAATATTCAGGACTGATTTCTTTTAGGATTGAATGGTTTGATCTCCTTGCTGTCCAAGGGACTCTCAAGAATCTTCTCCAACACCACAGCTCAAAAGCATCAGTTTTTCATGACTCAGCATTCTTTATAGTCCAACTCTTATATCCATACATGACTACTGGAAAAAACGTAGCTTTGACTACATGGACCTTTGATGGCAAAGTAATGTCTCTATGCTTTTTAATATGCTGTCTAGGTTGTTCATAGCTTTTCTTCCAAGGAGCAACCATCTTTTAGTTTTATGACTTCAGTCACGAAAATTATCTGCAGTGGTTTTAGAGGCCAAGAAAATAAACTCTGTCACTGTTTCCATTGTTTCCTTATCAATTTACCATGAAGTGATGGAACCAGATGCCATGATCTTCATTGTTTGAATGTTGAGATTTAAGTCAGCTTTTTCACTCTCGTCTTTCACTTGCACAAGAGGCTCTTCAGTTCCTTTTCACTTTCTGCCGTAAGGGTGGTGTCATCTGTAAATCTGAGATTATTGATATTTCTCCCAGCAATCTTGATTCCAGCCTGTGTATCATCCAGCCTGGCATTTCTCATGATAGACTCTACATATAAGTTAAGTAATCAGAGTGACAGTATACAGCTTTGGCATACTCCTTTCCCGATTTGGAACCAGTTTTTTGTCCCATGTCCAGTTCTAACTGTTGCTTCTTGACCTGCATGCAGGTTTCTCAGAAGGCAGGTCAGGTGGTCTTGTATTCCCATCTCTTTAAGAATTTTCCACAGTTTCTTGTAATCCACACAAAGGCTTTGGCGTAGTCAATAAAGCAGAAGTAGATGTTTTTCTGGAACTCTGCTGCTTTTTCTATGATCCAACGGATGGCAATTTGATCTCTGGACCTCTGCCTTTTCTAAATCCATCTTGACCATCTGGAAGTTATCAGTTCATCTACTGTTGAAGGCTAGCTTGGAAATTTTTTAGCATTCTTTGCTAGCTCACATACTTTGCTATCATGTAAGATGAGTGCAATTGTGTGGTAGTTTGAATATTCTTTGGCATTGCCTTTCTTTGGGATTGGAATGAAAATTGACCTTTTTTCTGTCCTGTGGCCACTGCTGAGCTTTCCAACTTTGCTGGCATATTGAGTGCAGCACTTTAACAGATAGCATCATCTTTTAAGACTTGAAATAGCTCAGCAGAATTTCATCAGCTACACTAGCTTTGTTCATAGTTACCCTTCCTCTGGCCCCCTTGATTTCAAACTTGAGACTGTCTGGCTCCAGGTGAGTGATCACACCATCATGGTTATATGGGTCATTAAGTTCTTTTTTGTATAGTTTTTCTGTGCACTCTTGCCACCTTTTCTTAATGTCTTCTGCTTCTGTTAAGTCCATACCGTTTCAGTCCTTTATCGAGCCCATCTTTGCATAAAATGTTCCTTTTGTATCTCTAATTTTCTTGAAGAGTTCTCTAGTCTTTCCCATTCTGTTGTTTTCCTCTGTTTCTTTGTATTGATCACTGAGGAAGGCTTTCTTATCTCTCCTTGCTATTCTTTGGAACTCTGCATTCGGATGCGTATATCTTTCCTTTTCTCTTTTGCCTTTAGCTTCTCTTCTGAGCTACTTGTAGGGCCTCCTCAGACAACCATTTTGTCTGTTTGCATTTCTTTTTCATGGGGATGGTCTTGATCCTTGTCTCCTGTACAGTATCACAAACCTCCGTCCATAGTTCTTCAGGCACTCCTCTATCAGATCTAATCCCTTGAATCTATTTGTCACTTCCACTGTATAATCGTAAGGGATTTGATTTAGGTCATACCTGAATGGTCTAGTGGTTTTTCCCTGCTTTCTTCAATTTAAGTCTGAATTTGGCAATGAGTTCATGAGCTGAGCCACAGTTAGCTCCCAGTTTTGTTTTTGCTGACTGTATAGAGCTTCTCCATCTATGGCTGCAAAGAATATAATCAATCTGATTTTGGTATTGACCATTTGGTGATGTCCATGTATAGAGTCATCTCTTGTGTTGTTGGAAGAGTGTTTGCTATGACCAGTGAATTCTGTTGGCAAAACTGTTAGCCTTTGCCCTGCTTCATTTTGTACTCCCAAGGCCAAACTTGCCTGTTACTCCAAGTATCTCTTGACTTCCTAGTTTTGCATTCCAGTCCCCTATGATGAGGCTTCCCTGGTGACTCAGAGGTTAAAGCGTCTGCCTCCAATGTGGGAGACTTGGGTTTGATGCCTGGGTCAGGAAGATCCCCTGGAGAAGGAAATGGCTACCCCCTCCAGTATTCTTGCCCAGAGAATCCCATGGACAGAGGAGCCTACGTAGAGTCCATGGGGCTACAGTCCAGAGTTGCAAAGAGTTGGACACGACTGAGTGACTTCACTTCACTTCACTTCACTTCACTTCACTTCACTTCACTTCACTTCACTTCACTTCCCCTATGATGAAAAGGGCATCTTTTTGTGGTGTTAGTTCTAGAAGTTCACCATCTGAACCACCAGGGAATCAGGGCCTCATAGAACCATTCAGCTTCAGCTTCTTCAGCATTACTGGTACGGGCATAGACTTGGATTGCTGTGATATTGAATGCTTTGCCTTGGAAACCAACAGAGATCATTCTGTCATTTTTGAGACTGCATACAAGTACTACATTTTGAACTCTTTTGTTGACTATGATGGCTACTCCATTTCTTCTAAGGAATTCTTGCCCACAGTAGCAGATATAATGGTCATCTGAGTTAAATTCACCCATTCCAGTCCATTTTAGTTTGCTGATTGCTAAACTGCTGATGTTCATTTTTGCCATCTCCTGTTTGACCACTTCCAATACCTTGATTCATGGACCTAACATTCAGATTCCTATGCAATATTTCTCTTTATAGCATCAAACCTTGCTTCTGTCACCAGTCACATCCACAACTGGGCATTCTTTTCACTTTGGCTCTGCCTCTTCATTCTTTCTGGAGCTATTTCTCCACTGATCTCCAGTAGCATACTGGGCACTTACCGAGCTGGGGAGTTCATCTTTCAGGGTCCTATCTTTTTTTGCTTTTTCATACTGTTCATGGGGTTCTCAAGGCAAGAATACTGAAGTGGTTTGCCATTCCCTTCTCCAGTGGACCACGTTTTGTCAGAACTCTCCACCATGACGCATCTGTCTTGGGTGGCCCTACATGGCATGGCTCATGGGTTCCTTGAGTTAGACAAGGCTGTGGTTGATGTGATCAGTTTGCTTAGTTTTCTGTGTTGTGGTTTTCATTCTGTCTGCCCCTTGATTAATAAGGATAAGAGACTTATCATTTGCTCTTTACTAGAACTTAATTTCTAATTTTTCCAGAACTATCTTTTGGTTTAATGCTTCATTAAAATTGCCTTGAAATTCACATTATTTCTGTTCATAGTTACAGTCAGCTCTTTCCTTACTGATCATTTTAAGACTTTTAGCTATCACCCTGCAAATAAATTATACCCTCTAGCATACATTTTAACTGATGAATCTTGGCATTTGAAAATGTTTTGCATTTACCTTAAATTTGTGAATAAATTAATAAGATTTTCGAGCAGTCTTTAAAATTTCAGACATGATTGTGAAACTAGGAAGATATTTGACAACTGTTCAGTGGGTCTCTGATGTGAATGAAACCAGGGGCAACAATGACAGAATGGTATCTTGAATGACTACTTTTTATTGTATATTATTTCTCCAAATATGTCTGTATCTAATCTATTTTGAAACTTAGTAGAAAAGTTAAGAAAGAGACACATAGCCCACTTGATAAGTTGGTCTATGGAAAAAATCTAGGTTTACATGATTAAGGAAATATAAAATGTGAAGAGATATTTACATGATCTGGTACAGATATATACCAAGTTTTCAAGGAACTATTATTGTGGGTTTTTTACCCCCTAAAAGAATAAGCTTTGTAACTTTTTTAATTCCTTAACTTTAGGCTTACACAAAAGTTGCATGAAGAGTGCAAAGAATGCACAGATTCCTGAAATGCAAAAATGTTACTGCAGTTATTTCACCCTCTCCTTTGTGCATGTATATACATCTGTGTGTAAATATACATAGGTGCTTTTTTTCCTAAAACTTTTGAGAATGACACGATGCCCCTTAATCCCTGCATACTTTGGTGTGAAATGTAAATATTTGAAATTCAAGTTGAACCCAGAGTTGCAGAATCCCTTGGCTCAGAGGTTAAAGTGTCTACCTGCAATGCAGAGAGACCTGGGTTCAGTCCCTGGGTCAGGAAGATCCTCTGGAGAAGGAAATGGCAACCCATTCCAGTATTCTTGCCTGGAGAATCCCATGGGTGGAGGATCCTGGTGGGCTACAGTCCACGGGGTCACAAATAGTCAGACACGACTGAGCGACTTCACTTTCACTTTGTTTAGGGGAGGAACTCAGTACCCACTGCACAACGGTATGCTTTAAATATTTATTCAGCAGTTTTCAAGGAGAAGCTACATTCTGCCTGCAAAAGTGAAAAATCAAAGGATGATGATGGAAGTCAGGCAGACTGAGCAAAACAAAAGCTCTAGATAAAACAGACAAAGCAAAGCAGCATGAGGCAGTAGAGCTGGACCACGAGACCTCACTCACTTGGACAGTAGCTTCAGAGACTCTTAAAAACCCAAGCATTCCAGAGAAAACTTTTGTCTCTCAGTCAAATTAAAGTTTCACTGAACCTTCCCAAGCTTTTAGAAGCTAGTGAATTAGAAAGGCACTTTATTGAGAAGCATAACACACAGGGATGATAGGGAAAAGAGTTTCCCACAAATCAACTAGGTGGCTCTACATCTATGAAGGTCATGTGCAAGAAACCAAAACCTAGAAGAGTGATCAATCAAACTGAAAAGAAGCTTTTGATAAATAATTTCAGGGCTGAATCTAAACTGTGCAGCAGTCAGTACTGTAGTAGTTTGGAGATCAGATGGTAAAGAATCTGCCTGTGACGTGGGAGACCTGGATCCGATCCTTGTGTCAGAAGATCCCCTGGAGAAGGAAATGGCAATGCACTCCACTATTCTTGCCTAGAGAAACCCATGAACGGGGGGTTGCAAGGAGTTGGACACAACTGAGCTACTAATACTTTGACACTTTGACTTTCAGTTTGAGAGTAAGTATTAGGCTCAGTCCATACATTTATCAGTGTCTTATCCTGAAACTGTTCAGGAGGCCGTTTTTATAAGTTTACTTTGACTGAAAATTGAGTCCAAATTCTGTGTCCTAAAGTGAAAGTCACTCAGTCATGTCTGACTGTGACTCCATAGACTGCAGCCCACCAGGCTCCTCCTAAGTTGTAAGTAAAATGATACATAATAAAAATTAAGATCATTGACTTTGTTTACTGTCCCAGAAATTAGAATGTATGTGCTCAAATTTTCAATCATATCTGACTCTTTGCAGCTTCATGGACTGTAGCCCACCAGGCTCCTCTGTCCATGGGATTTTCCAGGAAAGAATACTGGAGTTGTTGTTCAGTTGCTCAGTCGTGTCTGACTCTTTACAGCCTCAAGGACTACAGCACCCCAGAATTCCCTGTCCTTCACCATCTCCCGAATCTTACTCAAACTCATGTCCACTGAGTCATGAGTGTTTCCATCCAACCGTATCATCCTCTGTCGTCCCCTTCTCCTCCTGCCTTCAATCTCTCGCAGCTTCAGGGTCTTTTCTAATGTGTCAGCTCTTCACATCAGGTGGCCAAAGTATTGGAGCTTCTGCTTCAGCATCAGTCCTTCCAATGAATATTCAGAATTAACTTCCTTTAGGATTGACTGGTTTGTTCTCCTTGCAGTCCAAAGGACTCTCAAGAGTCTTCTCCAACACCACAGTTCAAAAGCATCAATTCTTTGGCATTCAGCCTTCATTAAGGTCCAACTCTCACATCCATACTACTGGAAAAACCCTAGCTTTGACTATATGGACTTTTGTTAGAAAAGTAGATTGCCATTTTATCTAAGCATTAAATAAGTGGAATCAGAGTTGTAATAATTCATAAGAGAAACCAAGACTCCCAGTGTAATTATTTATTTTAAATATGCTTTGAAACTGTGTGTATTATGTATTAAACAAAACACTTTGATGAATTGAATGAAAAAAAGAAGTCAAAGATAACTGCTATGTTTTTAACATATGCTCTTAGGTGGATTTAAGTTACCATAATGAGGGAGACTAAAGGGTTGGGAGAAGTAGTTGGAAGTACGAGGAGGGAGATGATTCTGAGTGTCTTTTAATTATCCAGGTAGAAATGTCATAACTTGGTAGGTGGATGTACAAATAGGAATTGTTGGCAAGATTAAGGAGAGAGAGAAGGGATTTGAGGACATAAAGTAGAGATCAGTCACACCAGGGAGAATGTGTAGAAGAAGGGAGATTGTAACTGTGAGCTGGAGTATTCTGATAAGTGGTCATACAAGGATCTCCATCTCCCAAGGTTCCCCCAAAAGCAAGAGATCATTTTTTAAGCATGTAAGTCTGAATTTTAAATACACAATGAAGTGTTTTATGTATGCTGGTATTTTTGTCACTAAAAATACGGACAGATGAATAGATCTGAATGTACTTTTAAACTTGAGTGTTCAAACCGTTCTCAGTTTTTTTAAAAAAATTATTTTGACAGAAAAATCTCATTATTAAAATAGCTTGGAATAGCTTTGAATTTCATATTTCAAACAATTCCTGCAATTACAGCAATTTTTCTTTGAGTAGAAAGCCAATCAGTCAACAAAAACCAAGAGCAGTAAACACTATTTCTCATTAAAATACCTTTAAGCTTCAAGGATATTTATTACATAGTTTAGGTATCTCTTTAGTAGAATTATTTGTTTTGGTAACTTGTCTTTCTTGAACAGTTATTCCAAAATCCCAGGAAAACTAGTCAGAAGTAACAGCATTAATTTTTTTTTTCATAACTTAGAGTCTAAAGGTTAAAAACAAATAAGAGGAAGAAACAAGATGTGCCCGGCTAATGACCACCATACGATGTCCGTTTTCAGTTCCAAGCCTCTGGGCTCTTATTTCTCTCTTATAATAATGACACAAGCTCACCCCTAAACCTTAGAGATGAGAAAGTGCTTCAGGCAGAACTGCTGCCCTTGTACCCTTTATACTACACTCTTTTAAGACCAGAGACAGCCCTCACTATAGATTCCAAACAGTGCCCAGCAGGCCAGCTGGTCCACAGCTTCTATGGTGTTAGTGGAATTTAATTGGATTATCTGGAGGCATTCGGTGTACTCGCCAGAATTATCTGAATTAGCTGAAAAGAGTGAAGGAAAGTTTGTCCATTGCTAAATTATGCCTTGCGGGCTTCCCAGGTGGCTCAGGGCTAAAGAGTCTGCCCGCAATGCAAGAGATGCACGTTTGATCCCTGGGTCAGGAAGATCCCCTGGAGAAGGAAATGGCAACCCACTCCGGTATTCTTGCCTGGGAAATCCCGTGGACAGAGGAGCCTGTCGGGCTCTAGTCCATGGGGTTGCAAAGAGTCAGACACAGCTTGGCGACTAAAGAACAACAGCAGTTATGCGTCAGGTTTGGTTCAATAGGACCGTTAAAGAGACAGCCTAAGTCAGCAGACACGACTGATTGACTAACACTTTCACAGGTCAGCAGTATCTAAGGTTGTTTTGCTAGGTACCCAGGGATGAATTCTTCCAGAAGAGAGTCTTCCAATCTTTGGCACCAGTGCCGAACAAACGTCTTCATTCTTAATGAAAGTGTTTGCCACTGTGGCATTCCTAACATGTGCACATACATTTACATACATGCTTCCCCTCCTTCCTTGTAAATATTAATTCTTATGTTCTTCCAAATCCTCTTTAACAGCAAATATTAAAACAAGCAAAACACTTTCTTTGACCTTCTCCCTGTGAAACCACTCTCCCTATGTTCCTCCTTCTCTTGACCACCAAACTTAAAAACTAGTAAAAAGCATATTGTCTATTCTATCTGGACCACTATCTGGCTATCTTACCTTTCTGCTGAAATTGTTCTTATCCACTGACATGTTATCACTGCTTATGTTACTCACTTTTCAGCAGAACAAACTAAACTCATACCCCCACCCAGCTTCTGAAGAGTAGTGTTTTTTTTTCCCCATGGCTTCATGAACATCATTCTCTCTTCTAATTATTTCCTTACCTTTCATATCATTTCTCCTCTGTCTCTTTCCTGGACTTCTGCTTCTGTCTTTTTTCTGAACTTCCCAACCTAGCACTTAAATGTGGCTTTTCCCAAAAGTCTGTGCAGAAGCCCATCCTTTCCTTCTCACAGCTCTCACTGGATCATTCATCCATAACTAATGGCTTTAGCCACATCTATATACCAATGACTGCTATCAGAGGACTACAGACTTCTTTACAAGTGCCTGTTAGATAAACTCATCGGAAAAATCTCAAAAATAGCACATAGTCAACATAAATTGGGTAAATATCCAAAAATATGGTCCTTCTCCCAAAATTTCTGTTGATGGTTTTGTAATCTACATATTTTCCCAGGCTGTAGTCCTTAGAATCACACTCATCTTATTTTTCTCTTAGGCACCATCTCTAATTAATTATCAAAAGCTGTTTTTATTTCTCAGTTCTGGTTGTGCCTTTTTTAGCCTTACTGTCTCTACTTTATTGTTTAATGCCCCACATATTTCTTCTAAATATTTAATGTGAGACTAAAGCAAACATAGAAAACAAGAGACAAAACAAAAAACAAAGAAGACCTTAGCAATCTTGAAAGTCCACTGATATTTTGGTATCTTTCTCTCCTGAGTTCCTTTGTAGCATCAAATTCCTAGACTTACTTTAAGGTTCTAGCGTTACAAATAATTGCATTACCAGTTACCCTGCTACCAGCTATGTCACACAAATCCTCCGGGGCCCTTTAGTCAATTCAGTATCTAATTCAAGGCCATGACTCTATTTTTTAATTGAATTGAATATGAATTCCAAGGTAATATATGGATATGATTCACCCTGTTATCCCAGGTTTTATTTTTTAATTTTTTAAAACTTTTTATTTTGTGTTGGTGTATAGTCAATTAACAATGGTATGATAGTTTCAAGTGGACAACAGAGGAACTCAGCCATACATATACATGTATCCATTCTCCCCTAAACTCCCCTCTCATCCAGTCTGCTGCATAGCATTGAACAGAGTTCTATATGCTATACAGTAGGCTGTTATTGGTTATCCATTTTAAATGTAGCAATGTGTGCATATCCATCCTAGTTTTTAAAGTGCATTGCAAAATGACGGGTCAAGGAAGAAGCACGTTGACACTGGTACTCTGTGACATTGAATATACAATCACAATATTCGTTTGCCAGAGCCCAGCACCAAGCCCATGTATGCATTTGTCATGTCTGACTCTGCGACCCCACTGAGGAGGGCATGGCAGCCCACTCCAGTAATTTTGCCTGGAGAATCCCATTGGACAGAAAAACCTGACAGCCTATAGACTATAGGGTCGCAAAGAGTCGGACATGACTGAAATGATTTAGCATGCATGCACACAGCAGCAGCCCCAAAATAAAATAGCTTTGGTGACCATATTCACAACACATGCTAAACAACAGAATATACTAGAGTTCTCCTGTAGTGCCAAATTATCAGTAATGCTGAAGAAGCTGAAGGTGAACAGTTCTATGAAGACTTACAAGATCTTTTAGAACTAACATCCAAAAAAAGATGTCCTTTTCATATAGGGGACTGGAATGCAAAACTAGGAAGTCAGGTAACACCTGGGGTAACAGGCAAATTTGGCCTTGGAATACGGAATGAAGCAGGGCAAAGTCTAACAGGGTTTGGCCAAGAGAATGCACTGGTCATAGCAAACACTCTCTTCCAACAACACATGAGAAGACTCTACACATGGACATCAGCAGATGGTCAACACCAAAATCAGATTGATTATCTTCTTTGCAGCCAAAGATGGAGAAGCTCTATACAGTCAGCCAAAACAAGACCGGGAGCTGACTGTGGATCAGATCATGAACACCTTATTGCCAAATTCAGACTTCAATTGAAGAAAGTAGGGAAAACCACTAGACCATTCAGGTATGACCTAAATCAAATGATTGTACAATGGAAGTGAGAAATAGATTTAAGGGACTAGATCTGATAGACAGAGTGCCTGATGAACTATGGGCAGCGGTTCGTGACATTGTACAGAAGACAGGGATCAAGACCATCGCCATAGAAAAGAAATGCAAAAAAGCAAAGTTGCTGTCTGGAGAGGTCTTACAAATAGCTGTGAAATGAAGAGAAGCAAAAAGCAAAGGAGAAAAGGAAAGCTATAAGCATCTGAATGCAGAGTTCCAAAGAATAGCAAGGAAAGATAAGAAAGCCTTCCTCAGCAATCAGTGTAAAGAAATAGAGAAAAACAACAGAATGGGAAAGACTAGAGATCTCTTCAAGAAAATTAAAGATACCAAGGGAACATTTCATGCAAAGATGGGCTCGATAAAGGATAGAAATGGTATGGGCCTAGACAGAAGCAGAAAATATTAAGAAGAGGTGGCAAGAATACACAGAAGAACTGTACAAAAAAGATCTTCATGACCAAGGTAATCATGGTGGTGTGATCACTCACCTAGAACCATACATCCTGGAATGTGAAGTCAAGTGGGCCTTAGAAAACATCACTATGAACAAAGCTAGTAGAGGTGATAGAATTCCAGTGAACCTATTTCAAATCCTGAAAGAGGGTGCTGTGAAAGTGCTACACTCAATATGCTAGCAAATTTGGAAAACTCAGCAGTGGCCACAGGACTGGAAAAGGTCAGTATTCATTCCAATCCCAAAGAAAAGCAATGCCAAAGAATGCTCAAACTACTGCACATTTGCACTTATCTCACATGCTAGTAAAGTAATGCTCAAAATTCTCCAAGCCAGGCTTCAGCAATATGTGAACCATGAACTTCCAGATGTTCAAGCTGGACATCTTTTAGATAAGGCAGAGGCACCAGAGATCTAATTGCGAACATCTGCTTGATCATCGAAAAAGCAAGAGAGTTCCAGAAAAACATCTATTTCTGCTTTATTGACTATGCCAAAGCCTTTGACTGTGTGGATCACAATAAACTGTGGAAAATTCTGAAAGAGATGGAATCCCAGACCACCTGACCTGCCTCTTGAGAAACCTATATGCAGGTCAGGAAGCAACAGTTACAACTGGACATGGAACAACAGACTGGTTCCAAATAGGAAAAGGAGTACGTCAAGGCTGTATATTGTCACCCTGCTTATTTAACTTCTATGCAGAAGATATCATGAGAAACGCTGGGCTGGAAGAAGCACAAGCTGGAAACAAGATTGCTGGAAGAAATATCAATAACCTCAGATATGCAGATGACACCACCCTTATGGCAGAAAGTGAAGAGGAAATAAAAGGCCTGTTGATGAACGTGAAAGAGGAGAGCAAAAAAGTTGGCTTAAAGCTCAATAGTCAGAAAACGAAGATCAGTAGAACAAATAATCTCAAGATTTGTATGGAAATACAAAAAACCTCGAATAGCAAAAGCAATCTTGAGAAAGACGAATGGAACTGGAGGATTCAACTTACCTGACTTCAGGCTCTACTACAAAGCCACAGTCATTAAGGCAGTATGGTACTGGCACAAAGACAGAAATATAGATCAGTGGAACAAAATAGAAAGCCCGGAGATAAATCCACAGACATATGGACACCTTATCTTCGACAAAGGAGGCAAGAACATACAATGGAGTAAAGACAGTCTCTTTAACAGGCGGTGCTGAAAAAACTGGTCAACCACATGTAAAAGAATGAAACTAGATCACTTTCTAACACCACACACAAAAATAAACTCAAAATGGATTACAGATCTAAACATAAGACCAGAAACTATAAAACTCCTCAAGGAGAACATAGGCAAAACACTCTCCGACATACATCACAGCAGGATCCTCTATGATCCACCTCCCAGTAGACTGGAAATAAAAGCAAAAATAAAAAAATGGGATCTAATTAAAAT
>SJYC01008089.1:0-18461 GCA_006408675.1 Madoqua kirkii
CATTTCTCCAAAGAAGACATACGGATGGCTAACAAACACATGAAAAGATGCTCAACATCACTCATTATCAGAGAAATGCAAATCAAGACCACAATGAGGTACCACTTCACACCAGTCAGAATGGCTGCGATCCAAAAATCTACAAGCAATAAATGCTGGAGAGGATGTGGAGAAAAGGGAACCCTCTTACACTGTTGGTGGGAATGCAAACTAGTACAGCCATTATGGAAAACAGTGTGGAGATTCCTGAAAGAACTGCAAATAGAGCTGCCTTACGACCCAGCAATCCCACTGCTGGGCATACACACCAAGGAAACTCAAATTGAAAGAGACACGTGTACCCCAGTGTTCATTGCAGCAATGTTTATAATTGCCAGGACATGGAAACAACCCAGATGTCCATCAGCAGATGAATGGATAAGAAAGCTTTGGTACATATACACAATGGAGTATTACTCAGCCCTTAAAAAGAATAAATTTGACTCAATTCTAATGAGATGGATGAAACTGGAGCCAATTATACAGAGTGAAGTAAGCTAGAAAGAAAAACACCGATACAGTATACTGACACATATATATGGAATTTAGAAAGATAGTAATGATGACCCTGTAAGTGAGACAATATAAGAGACACAGAGGTATAGAATGGACTTTTGGCTTCTGAGGGAGAGGGTGGGATGATTGGGGAGAATGGCACTGAAACATATATACTATCATATAAGAAATGAAGCGCCAGTCTATGTTCAATACAGGATACAGGATACTTGGGGCTGGTGTAGGGAAGGTCCTGGGAGATGGTGTGGGGTGGAAGGTGGGAGGGGGCTTCAGCATTGGGAGATCGTGTACACCTGTGGCTGATTCATGTCAATGTATGGCAAAACCATTACAGTATTGTAAAATAGAATAAAGTTTTAAATTAATAATTAAAAAAAGGAAAACGAAAATCATGGCATTTGGTCCCATCACTTCATGGGAAATAGATGGGGAAACAGTGGAAATGATGCCAGACTTTATTTTGAGGGGCTCCAAAATCACTGCAGATGGTGACTGCAGCCCTGAAATTAAAAGATGTTTACTTCTTGAAAGTAAGTTTTGACCAACTTACATAGCTTATTCAAAAGCAGAGACATTACTTTGCCAACAAAGGTCCGTCTAGTCAAGGCTATGTTTTTTCCAGTGGTCATGTATGGATGTGAGAGTTGGACTGTGAAGAAAGCTGAGCACTGAAGAATTGATGCTTTTGAACTGTGATATTGGAGAAGACTCTTGAGGGTCCCTTTGGACTGCAAGGAGATCTAACCAGTCCATTCTGAAGATCAGCCCTGGGTGTTCTTTGGAAGGACTGAGGCTAAAGCTGAAACTCCAGTACTTTGGCCACCTCCTACGAAGAGTTGACTCATTGGAAAAGACTCTGATGCTAGGAGGGATTAGGGGTAGGAGGAAAAGAGGATGACATAGGATGAGATGGCTGGATGGCATCACCGATTCGATGGACATGAATTTGAGTGAACTGCACGAATTAGTGATGGACAGGGAGGCCTGGTGTGCTACAGTTCATGTGGTTGCAGAGTCAGACACAACTGAGTAACTGAACTGAACTGAAGTGACTAAACTTCTGTTTGTGAAACTGCAGACCCCCAAGGGCTGGAATAAATCTGAGAATTATGCTACCCATTACACTTCATATGAGAAAACAAAATAGCAGTGAGGAGAAGGATTGCTCAAAGCCTCGGATTAAATTATCAGCAAGGCCAAGTCTAAAGCCCATATCCACCAGTTCCTAGCAAAATTAGTACAGCACTTTTTCAATATTCTTGTAGATCTATAGTAGCTATAATAATTTTATTAAAATGTAATAAGATGTACAATTTCTTTTGTAGGGTTATTTTATTTGAAGCATGAAAGATTTTTATTACTAATCCATGCTGAAGACCTTAAATTATTTTTAAAAAGTCCCAAGATATTTAGCTTTCTGACTGTTTTTAGTAAATTTAAAAGTGTCACATTTTGTATACATAATACTGTCAAGTTATATCTGGGACACATATAATTATATCATTCATAGTTATAAATACCATTAAGGTTTGATTGGTTCTGTGGTAAAGAATCCACCTGCAGTGCAGAGACACGGGGTGATCCCTGGGTAGGGAAGATCCCCAGGAGAAGGAAATAGCAACCCACTCCAGTATTTTTCCTGGGACAGAGTAGCCAAGTGGGCTGCAGTCCTTGGGGGTCACAAAAAGTTGGACATGACTTAACAACTAAACAACAATTAAGTTTGATGTGTCTGTACCATCAACCAAAGCAACATAGCTCTTGGTAACCTCGAGTGGCAGTTCCTACACTTACTCCTCCAGCTGACATTTATCGAGTCTTATGATATCAAACCACTCCACCAGAGTCTCTGAGGTATATGGAAACAGGAGCAAAGATTCTCTACATTTTAAATAGCTCAGAAAACTGGACATTTTAAGTAATGCATGCTAAGTCACTTCAGTCGTGTCCAACTCTGCCACCTTATGGACTGTAGCCTGCCAGGCTCCTCTGTCCTTGGTATTCTCCAGGCAAGAAGACTGGAGTGGGTTGCCATTCCCCCATCCAGAAGATCTCCCCAACCCAGGGATCGAATCTGCGTCTCTTATGTCTCCTGCATTGGCAGACAGGTTCTTCACCCCTAATGCCACTTGGGAAGCCCATTTCAAATAGTATGCCATAATAATTCTGGATGCTGATTCCACTCCCACTCTCCTGGGCTTATATTGTTGTTGTTTTCTCCGATTTGTTTTTTGGCTGGATTGGTTAAGTGACGTTTATTTCCTTTTCATATTGTGAAGTCTTTGGTGTCACTCCTCAGAGATGCACAGCCTTGGGGCTGTGCACAATCACCTAGGACAACCATGATCCTAGCAGGTCTCTCTCGCTTACTGTGTCTTTCTCTGATCTTTCTTTTAAGCTGCCCGTTTCATTTGGTAGTACATTCCTGCATGTTAGACTCCACTACTTAACAGTTGGTTATTCTATTGCTTTAAAAAATGCCTTAGAATATAAATTGCTCAGCAGACTGATGCAATTAAACTCAGGCAGGTGTAGTTTCTGTAGTTTTGAATTTTTTTCTGACCCCATGAGAGTTCTTTTTAGATACCTTTCTAATTCACTCTAATAAACTGGCTGACTACGGTGTAGCTTGTTGATCTTAATTAAGAGAAGCTATTATTTTTAAGGATGCACTCAGGCGTGAGCTTCAATGTCTCAAATGTCTCAAATAATCTGTGCCTTTGGAAAGAGCTTCTGAGTTCTCTTTTCTTATGGATTGCCTTTCCCCCTTGACAACATCTCTTAAGTGGCCATGCAGGGTACTGAGTGTAACAGTAGCCTCTGATGTTCTTGGCTTGCCTCTCTAAGTTGGAACTGCTACTTTCTACAAGATGCCGGAGTGAGTCCACGCTTACTCTGCTCATCCACGACAGGCCAATAAATCAGAGACAGGGTGCTGAGGCAAGGAATACGACTTGGAAAGCTGGCTGACCAAGAAGATGGCAGACTAATGTCTCAAAATGATCATCTTATCTGTGTCTGGATGCCAGGTTCTTTTATAGATCAGAGATGAGGGGAGGTGAGGAAACAAAGTAAAAAGGACGTCGATCTTGCAAATATCTCCTAGAATGGCGAGTCTCAGGCAGGGGATGTGTTCATTTCTTTCTGCCATTTACAAGTTGACAGGATTCTGCAAAGGCACTTTAGTTTAAGCAGAGGGCCAGGATTCTCTGAAGCCATCCTGTGTGATTGTAATAACAAAAGCAACTAAAAGCTAATTGAAGCAACAGTTCCAACATGGAGTCAGAATTGACTTTTCCCTGCAACAGCCCTAGTATTCCCAGCCTGCTGTATCTAAGTAGCCCCTGGATGGGGCCCTCATGGAAGAAAGAAGATCCCAGTTTCTTGGTTTCACTCACCAGGTATTTAGCCTCTTCACTTCAGATCTGGAGGGGATGAATAATGCTGGCAGTTTCTAACTCTCAGTGAGATAAGATAGAGTAACTTTTGTTTGAGTGTTGAGGGGACAGGAGACCCAAATGGAGCCTCAGTCAAATTGAACTGAAGGGAGCAGAGGCAGGGGAAAGGAGAAAGTGAGGTGTGACATAAATACCACAGACTTCTTTTCTATTTCAAGTTTTAGTAGATTTTCTTGAAAATATTTCCTTTTCCCGGTGTTCTCATGACAGCTTCTAGGGAATTAAAACATTTGCTTTTATAGTCCTCCCCCTCACTGAGGAGTTGGTCCACAGAGCTCTTCATGCTGCCATCCCAGGCCTGGAAATTTCTACTATATTTATGTTACCTGCCTGACGCTTGGAGATGTTCAAGTTTGTGACCCAGGCAGGGTTTACAAATAAAGTCAGGCATTTCTCATCACCAGTTTAAGATCTCTTTATATACTTTAGCTTTTAGCCTTATTGGAGGTGGAGCTAACATTCTTCATGAAGTTAAGGAATCTAACTTCCCCAAAGAAGAGCATCTCATTTTCATATAAAGTTGACAAGTGAATGTTTGGGGAGAGAATCAAGATTTTTCTCAGGAAAAAAACAGAAGTTTCCTATAATCCATGGAGTTCAACTTCAGGAGATGCTTCTACTGATTTTATTCTGAAAACATTTAACAGATGTCACAGTTGTCTAGAGAAGCTATTCGTTAAAATCTTGTTAAACACTGATTTTTCAACTTTAAGGACTATAATTTCATCATGAGCCTAAAAAATAAACTGTAAAGGATTCCTCTTGATACTGAAATGATTTACAATATACTTTTTGGTTTGGTTGGAAGCTACTTAGATGTTAAATCAGGTCTGGCAAAGGATGATAAATATGAAATAGCTAAAACTGAGTCATTCTCTCTAAGTACTAATTGTGTAGCAAACCCAGTTGTCTATTCATATCATTTGTTTTTTTCTAATAAAATTATATTATCAACCTCCAAGAGAATTTAGTCATGTATCCTTGAAATCAGCAGAATTTTGTGAATTTCCAAGTAGAAATTCATAGATAGGTATATCTGTAGCAAAGAAAATTCTCTGGTCACTGTAATTTTTGTCTAATAGCATTAATAAAAAGTAGGTTGTGCAGACTAAAAAATGTGATATTAAAATTAAGGGACATATTTCATTTATCACAACAAATTCCCAAGTGACTTGGCCTATGTGAACACAAAGCTTCCTTCCAATTTTGAAGATTCTTTTCAGGTGCTTATTCATTCTTCTTCAGGTAAGTTCAGTTCAGTTGCTCGGTCATGTCTGACTCTTTGTGACCCCATGGACAGCAGCATGCCAGGCCTCCCTGTCCATCGCCAACTCCTAGACTTACGTCCATTGAATTGAATTGGTGATGCCATCCAACCATGTCATCTTCTGCCATCCACTTCTCTTCCTGCCTTCAGTCTTTCCCAGCATTAGGCTCTTTTCAAATGAGTCAGCTCTTCGCATCAGGTGGCCAAAGTATTGGAGTTTCAGCTTCATCATCAGCCCTTCCAATGAACACCCAGGACTGCTTTCCTTTAGGATGGACTGGTTGGATCTCCTTGCAGTCCAAGGGACTCTCAAGAGTCTTCTCCAACATCACAGTTTAAAAGCATCAATTCTCCAGCTCTCACCTTTCTTTATAGTCCAGCTCTCACATCCATACATGACTATTGGAAAAACCATAGGTTTGCCTAAACAGACCTTCATTGGCAAAGTAATGTCTCTGCTTTTCAATATGCTGTCTAGGTTTCTAGGTTGGTCATAACTTTTCTTCCAAGGAGTAAGTGTCTTTTAATTTCATGGCTGCAGTCACCATCTGCAGTGATTTTGGAGCCCCCCAAAATAAAGTCTGACACTGTTTCCCCATCTATTTGCCATGAAGTGATGGGATCAGATGCCGTGATCTTCGTTTTCTGAATGTTGAGCTTTAAGCCAACTTTTTCACTCTCCCCTTTCACTTTCATCAAGAGGCTTTTTAGTTCCTCTTCACTTTCTGCCATAAGGGTAGTGTCATCTGCATATCTGAGGTTATTGATATTTCTCCCAGCCATCTTGATTCCAGCTTGTGCTTCATCCAGTCCAGCGTTTCTCATGATGTACTCTGCATAGAAGTTAAATAAGCAGGGTGACAATATACAGCCTTGATGTACTCCTTTTCCTATTTGGAGCCAGTCTGTTGTTCCATGTCCAGTTCTAACTGTTGCTTCCTGATCTGCATACAGACTTCTCAAGAGGCAGGTTAGGTGGTCTGGTATTCCCCATCTCTTTCAGAATTTTCCACAGTTTATTGTGACTCACACAGTCAAAGCAGAATCATTATTCTTAACAGTGCAATATTGGAAGAAAGTGATATTGTGCTTAATTAGTGAAAACAGTATAATTTTGCTGCCTTTATTTTTTTTTTACACTTAACTTCAGCATGGTGTTCTGTTAACTCAGCAGACTGCTGTTGTTCTGGTGTTAAGTGCATGAAAACACATTCTGTTTGCTTTGCTTAGGAGGCAAAGAACTAGGCATATACTTGGTTTACCTTGGTAACTGTAGGGCTTCCCTGGTGGCTCAGAGGTTAAAGCATCTGCCTGGAATGCAGGAGATCCTGGTTCGATCCCTGGGTTGGGAAGATCCCCTGAAGAAGGAAATGGCAACCCACTCCAGTACTCTTGCCCGGAGAATCCTATGGAGTGAGGAGCCTGATAGGCTACAGTCCATGGGGTTGCAAAGAGCCAGACACGACTGAGGGACTTCACTTTGGTAACTGCAAAGGGAAGTTATCAATCAATGTCATAAGCTTTGAGCTATTCTTATGACAACTCAATTTTATTATTTTTTTTTCCTTCAGTAAGTTTGTCTGTAAAGATGCTCTTTTCCCCTTTATCCATCACAACCCTTTCTCACTCTTCGTATAGGCAGAGATTTCATTGATCCAAAGAGAAGCTCCTTCAAAGTGGGAAAGCAAAGAATTGGACTTGAGCCCTGCTTATGTGTCTGGAAACTGAAGGGAGACATAATTTGTTCAGGCAAAGTCCTCTTAAGTTTTTAGTTTATGAAACACTTTTGAAAACTAATCAATCATGTACATTTTAGAAACTACCTGAAATGAAATCCCACAAGACATTTAAGATGATACAATGGGGTACATGAAAATTTACATCACATCATTTGTTTGAAAACCAAAACCAAAAGAACTTAAATGGCTTATAATAATCAATATTAATGTTTATGTCTGAATATATAAAAATGAGATATTAACAGATGGATGTTTTCATAGTGTGTTGATAATTATGGGAAAAATTCTTGAAGGCTTTCAACTTCTTTCAGATCAGCTGTGCAGGCATTTATTTGCCTTCTTATTCATAGCCATACTGCTATTAATGTCATCTCTTGTTTAAATTTCTTTAATTTTAATACTGTCAGTGCCAGGAAGCCATTAATAATATATGCCATCTGTGCAAGATGAAATAGGGAAATAGCAATATTATTTTTTATTATTTATTATTTCTACAGAAACCCTATGAAATACCCAGAATAGTTATTGTATGTAAAGAAATGTGCATTGGTGTTGAAAAGTTTAATGTTTGTCCAGGATCAAAAAGTGATGGACTTAATGCTTGAAATTAGGTCTCCCAATTACATTGCCAAGCAATGATTAATTGGGTAAGTAAGGTCTTATGATTTCACATTCTTGATTTTCTAGAGATGCAATTGACAAAAATATACAAAAATATAGTCCTCAGGCCAAATCTGGCCCACTGTTTGTTTTTGTAAATAATTTCATTGGGACACAGTCACATCCATTCTGTTTCATACTGCCTATCACTGTTTCCCCATCACCACAGAAGAGGTGAG
Organism: Madoqua kirkii; assembly: GCA_006408675.1. Classification (NCBI taxonomy): domain Eukaryota; kingdom Metazoa; phylum Chordata; class Mammalia; order Artiodactyla; family Bovidae; genus Madoqua; species Madoqua kirkii. Next base: position 7,859 of record SJYC01008089.1, read on the forward strand.
AAAATGCAGTGAAAACTTTTGAAAGATAAAGACAGCTTCTTTGCATTATTGATTTAGTATGGGTCAAAAGAAGACTATTTCTGTTCTATCTGTGGACTCTCTCAGATCTGTTATACATCAGGTGTTTGAAGGACATTACTTTTCACCATCAAGACTTTAATTTGTTGATCACTGCTTCCCATTACTTAAAACTATGATATGTTTTGAGTAAACTTAAGATTCTTGGTGTATTGAATTGTGCAAAGTAGACTGACTATAAGCTCTGTGGACTGAACTTTAACTGAAATCTTAATTTTTCTTGATAGAGAACTGTACCTTAGGATTTTAAATTCCCCAGGATATTTGATTTTCATGTTTCTACCTAAATTTTGGGTTCTTTTAATTGGTTTCCCTATTCTCATAATATACTTAATTTACCCTATTGAAAAAAAATGATATGTTTTGAAATTTTTATCAAAGAATAGTTCCATGGCTGTTTCCCACAAACTCTGTTATTTTTATTTCTCTTTAGTAAAGCCTTTTTGTGCTTCAGCTCTTAGTGGCTTCCAATTTCACTAGTCCAAGTGTCCTAAGAAATTACATGTTTCATAGCATTTTCTCCTGGCTTACTCTTGAGAATTAGACAGATATGTTGCCTTTTCTTGTCCTTCTGAAGAGGAATCTGGCATCTTTAAGGAGAACAGTATTGCTTCCTGCATGAATCTAGCTTTTGTTTGTCTCAAAACTATAATTACTAACTGTATTTTTAGTTCTGTAAACCCTAATTTGCCATCCCATTTTATTGTCGCCTGTTAATCATAACCTACCAGAGTCACAAAAGCCATGGTCTTTGAGAAATATTTGATGTGTGCAGGGCAATTCAGAAAGAACAAATGCTCTTTAGAAAAGGAAAGCAAGTCCTTGTGTGATCAGATTTCGTGAAGTAACTTAGTGGTAGTATGCACATACACCCTAAGTAAGTCATTATTAATTTAAAAAATAGACACATTTGTGTATACCAAAAGACAATATACTAAAAGTTTACAAGATCCATGGTATAAAAGAAAAAATGCAGGTATTATAAGAATGTTTTCATCTTTGAGGTCCATCTTAGTGATGATATTCTGTAATTTAAATTTACTTCCATAATTATGTTCTTCCTACCTTAAAAAGCATTGTACTGCTCCCTGGAACTATAATGGTGACTGAAATCGACACAGTCTCTGCCTTTTTGCATCCAAAATTTTCTTGGTTTTGGAATCTTACTTTTTGATGATAATATTGGCTATCTTATGTAAAGGGACATTGATTGGCAGAAATACATGTTGAAAGGACAAGAGAGAGAGAAAGAGAAGGAGAGAGGGAGGGAAGGAAAGAAGAAAATAAGGCAGTCAGGCTCAAATAAAATAAAGGCAAGTGAAAAGTGAAGCCACTGTCTGCGTGACCGACTCTGCGATCACCCAGAGAGTGAACCTGTTCTCCTGCATTGCAGGCAGACGCTTTACTTTCTGAAATAAAGGCAAAGTTACATACAATTAGGGATACTTCTGAAGATTTCACTAATTCAAGATTAACATCTTATGAACTTTAACGTAGAATACAGATAATGGATCTGAGATGAAATCAATTAACCCCCATTATAGAACATTTTTGCATTTAAATACATGTTTTAATCACAATGTATATTTATAGAAATTTTTGCATTGCTAAGATCTCTTTTCAAATGGTCAAAAAATACTGCCTGTCTTAGCTTAAGTTGCTTAGCTTAAAGTTCCACATTATGGAGATTTCTACCTTAGGACTAACCTCCATAAATTTATCTTTGTCTAGCTGAACGGTGATTTTTTTTTTTCTAGTTTTCTTAACACTCTCTTTGCTGTTTCTTTGCGTTGTTTTCTCCTAAATTAATTCAGGTCATTGGGAATGGTTCCTTGGTCTTTCTTATGGCACCATATCACTGCTAAGATCCAAAGGCATTAATTTTATAAAAAAAATAAAATTGTTTCAAATGATGGTAAGAGTAACTGCTTAAGTAGCATATATTAAAATCGTGTACACCTGTGGCTGATTCATGTCAATGTATGGCAGAACCAATACAGTACTGTGAAATGGAATAAGCATTAAACAAAAATTAAAAAAAATAAAAAATAAAATAAAATCTCTCCAAGAGTGGCTGAAGCTTGTAAACCTTCAGGCCACATCGTCCTAAAGGCAGTAGCTTTGACTCTAAACAGATAAAATATAGCGGTCATGTGGCAATGGTTTAAGACTTCAGAGTACACCAGAAATTATGTAATTACTGATTGGTTGTTGTTTAGTTGCTAAGCTGTATCTGACTCTTTTGCAACCCCATGGACTGTAGCCTGCCAGGCTTCTCTGTCCATGGAATCTCCCAGACAAGAATACTGGAGTGAGTTACCGTTTCCTTCTCCAGAGGATCTTGCTGACCCACAGATAGAACCCACCTCTCCTGCATTGGCAAACTTATTCTTTACCACAGAGCCAATAGGGAAGCCCCATAATTATTGATATGTTGATGTAATTTGGAGAGTACTGTGGCATATATCCTTTCTGCATGTTCAGCAGTACATTAATAATGCAGTTTTTCTAGACTATTCACCTAAATTTTGTAGATACTCTCCTTCAGTAGTCATATGTTAACTAAAAAATATAGTCACAACCTGAAAGTAGAGAGTGTTTTATTTGGTGGGAACATTAGGACTTCAAGCCCAGGAGGCAGCATCTCGGGTAACCCTGAAAAACTTGCCTGAGGAGGCAGGGAAAGGAGTCAGGATATACAAAGGTTTGTAACAAAGGAGGACAGGCATTGTGAACATCAAAGATTACTGTTAATTAAGGGAAACCAGGTATCTCAAGGAATTTAGTGCTCTTCTAGGTATGGGAAGATGCAAGAGTCTGGGATTATTGAAGTCATTCCTTTCATATGCACCTCTGGTATCTGGGGCAAGCGTCCTTTTTTTTTTTTTTCCTCATATTCCCCCTTCCCCAACCCAGCTCCTCCGCAGTCGCCATGGGAGAGAGGGGAGGCAATATCTGCTGGACTGCAGGCTTTATTTTCCCTTTGGGAGGCCCCTCACTAACATTATGAGGTTTGAAAGCACTGTAGGCTGTTACATCTTTGTTTGTTGATATGGCAGGAAATATTCCATTTCACACATCCAGCTGAATCAGAGATGGAAAAATTCCTGCATCCCCCTACCCTCCACCGTATACCCATACGCTTTATTCAGCTCAGTTCTGTTAAGTCTCTCAGTTGTGTCCAACTGTATGACCCCATGGACTGCAGCATGCCAGGCCTCCCTGTCCATCACCAACTTCTGGAGTCCACCCAAACTCACATCCATTGAGTCGGTGATGCCATCCAACCATGTCATCCTCTGACATCCCCTTCTCCTCCTGCCTTCAGTCTTTCCTAGCATCAGGGTCTTTTCAAATGAGTCAGCTATTTGCATCAGGTGGCCAAAGGATTGGAGTTTCAGCTTCAACATCAGTCCTTCCAATGAGCACTCAGGACTTATCTCCTTTAGGATGGACTGGTTGGATCTCCTTACAGTCCAAGGGACTCTCGAGTCTTTCCCAAACCACAGTTCAAAAACATCAATTCTCCAGTGCTCAGCTTTCTTTATAGTCCAACTCTCACATCCTTACATGACTACTGGAAGAACCATAGCCTTGACTAGACAGGCCTTTGTTGGCAAAGTAATATCTCTGCTTTTTAATATTCTAAGTTGATCATAACTTTCCTTCCAAGGAGTAAGCATCTTTTAATTTCCTGGCTGCAGTCACCATCTACAGTGATTTGGGAGCCCCCAAAATAAAGTCTGCCACTGTTTCCACTGTTTCCTCATCTGTTTGCCATGAAGTGAGGGGACCAGATGCCATGATCTTAGTTTTCTGAATGTTGAGCTTTAAGCCAACTTTTTCACTCTCCTCTTTCACTTTCGTCAAGAGGCTCCTTAGCTCTTCTTTACTTTCTGCCATAAGGGTGGTGTCATCTGCATATCTAAGGTTATTGATATTTCTCCCAGCAGTCTTGATTCCAGCTTGTGCTTTATTACATATATGAAATTCTCATTTCAAGATTGGCTTTGCCTAGTGGGTAGGCAGGCAGTAACTTTGGGGAACCTCAGAACTTACTCCAGCCTAACCCATGCTGGGTATCTGGAACTATATGAACCAACATTCATTCAGAGAGAAGGTTTATTCCAATCCAATAACTCATACATGTTTTCTCTACCAGACCATCATTCTCTCCACACATCACAAGGAGAATAAGACCATTGCAGTGCCATTAATGAGCTGTTAGATAACGGGTCAATTATTCTGACTCTCTGAGCTAATTGTATCATCTGTAAAATAAGCTGCTTTAACCGGATGTTCTCAAAGTTCTTTTCCATCTCTGAAAGTCTGTGTTTTTCCAGTCATCTCTTCTAGTTAGTACAGATGCACTAACAAATTACCCCAAACCTTAGTACCATAAAACAGCTTTCAATATGCTCATTTTCTAACTAAATATTAAAGAAATATGTTGAGTGGTAGACAGTCATTATAAAGATTCAAATTTGTAGCATAGGAGAGAAGGCAAAAGAAATATCTCTAACTGCTAATTTTAAGGGGAAAAAAAACATATGAAAAACCTCAGAAATCAAATATGAGAATGATACAAGCTTCTGAAGGAGAAAAAGGAACATAAAAGGAAAACAATAATTAAATAAGAAATCTTTGCCTGAATTTTAAAAAGACCTTAATCTATAGGTTTAAATGATGTGCCAAGCTACTGGAGGGGGTTAACAAAATGAAATGGCAGAGTAAGTGCATAGGAAATGAATTCTTCCATTAAAAAGCATAATGTTAAAGAAAAAAAAAAAAACAAGGAAGCGTGCTTTTGTGATACTTAATGATAAAAGAAAAAGTTTAAAAGAGCAATATTCCTATAATACTAATATGGAAAGAGATGTTTTCACATATAGCTGATAGGCATTTAAATTGTTTTAAGCTATTTAAACATGCAGATGACACCACCCTATGGCAGAAAGTGAAGAGGAACTAAAAAGCCTCTTGATGAAAGTGAAAGAGGAGAGTGAAAAAGTTGGCTTAAAGCTCAACATTCAGAAAATGAAGATCATGGCATCTGGTCACATCACTTCATGCGAAATAGATGGGGAAACACTGGAAACAGTGTCAGACTTTACTTCTTTGGGCTCCCAAATCACTGCATATGGTGACTGCAGCCATGAAATTAAAAGACACTTGCAGCCATGAAATTAAAAGACACTTACTCCTTGCAAGAAAAGTTATGACCAACCTAGATAGCATATTCAAAAGCAGAGACGTTACTTTGCCAACTAAGATCCGTCTAGTCAAGGCTATGGTTTTTCCAGTGGTCATGTATGGATGTGAGAGTTTGACTGTGAAGAACGCTGAGCACTGAAGAATTGATGCTTTTGAAATGTGGTGTTGGAGAAGACTCTTGAGAGTCCCTTGGACTGCAAGGAGATCCAACCAGTCCATTCCGAAGGAGATCAGGCCTGGGATTTCTTTGGAAGGAATGATGCTAAAGCTGAAACTCCAGTACTTTGGCCACCTCATGAGAAGAGTTGACTCATCGGAAAAAACTCTGATGCTGGGAGGGATTGGGGTCAGGAGGAGAAGAGAACGAATGAGGATGAGATGTCTGGATGGCATCATGGACTCGATGGACGTGAGTCTGAGTGAACTCCGGGAGATGGTGATGAACAGGGAGGCCTGGCGTGCTGGGATTCATGGCGTCGCAAACAGTCGGACACAACTGAGCGACTGAACTGAACTGAACTACTACTTGGAAGGAAAGTTATGACCAACCTAGATAGCATATTCAAAGCAGAGACATTACTTTACCAACAAAGGTCCATCTAGTCAAGGCTATGATTTTTCCAGTGGTCATGTATGGATGTGAGAGTTGAACTGTGAAGAAAGCTGAGGGTCGAAGAATTGATGCTTTTGAACTGTGATGTTGGAGAAGACTCTTGAGAGTCCCTTGAACTGCAAGGAGATCCAACCAGTCCATCCTAGAGGAGATCATTCCTGGGTGTTCTTTGGAAGGAACTGATGCTAAAGCTAAAACTCCAGTACTTTGGCCACCTCCTACGAAGAGTTGACTCATTGGAAGAGACTCTGATGCTGGGAGGGATTGGAGGCAGGAGGGGAAAGGGACGACAGAGGATAAAATGGCTGGGTGGCGTCACCGACTTGATGCACATGAGTGGGTGAACTCCGGGAGTTGGTGATGGACAGGGAGGCCTGACGTGCTGCAGTTCATGGGGTCGCAAAGAGTCGGACACGACTGAGCGACTGAACTGAACTGAACTGAAGCTGTTTAAATAATAAACAAAAACATTTGTTATAACTTAAATTATGTGCCCTTCAACCCCCAAATCTCATTTTTGTGGGTGTGTTTTGAAATCATAAAAGTAACCAAAAACAAAAATCTTTAACATGGCATTTCTTCACAATGGCAGCAAGAGAAACAACAACAACAAACACGCACACCTGTAAGCAAATTCCCAATAACAAGTTGGAAAAATTACCCTACCTCAGCTCATAAGCCATAATGCAGTCTACAAATGAATGAGCTAGGGATATGTCACTGTTCTTGGAGGGATTTAAAGAAGGGCTTCCCTGCTGCCTCAGTGGTAAAGAATCCTCCTGTAATACAGGAGACGCAGGAGACTCGAGTGAAATCCCTGCTTTGGGAAGATCCCCAGGAGGAGGAAATCGCAACCCACGCCACCATTTTTGCTGAGACAGTCTCATGGACAGAGGAGCCTGGCAGGCTACAGTCATGTGGTCACAAAGAGTCAGACATGACTGAGCATACACACACATATATACGTATACATACATATATATACACATATGTACACACACATGAATATATGTTGTATGTCAAGTTCTTATCATAAGATCACAGTGTAGAAGGACAGAGATTTAACACAAAAATGAAAGTGAGAGTGGTAGAGTAAATTCAGTAAAAAGGCAATGGATGAAATAAAGATTGCACTTTGCCTCAGCATATTGCCTGCCCCACAAAATACACACTCACATATTGCAGATGAAAAACCCAACATGTACTCTTTGTTGTTATTGTTCAGTGGATAAGTCATGTCTGACTCTTTGTGACCCCAACTCTCACATCTGTACATGACTCTTGGAAAAGCCATAGCTTTGGGTATTCAGACTTCTGTCAGCAAAGTGATATCTCTGCTTTTTAATACACTGTCTAGTTTTATCATAACCTCTCTTCCAAGAAGCAAGAGTCTTTTAATTTCAAGACTGCAGTCACCATCCACAGTGACTTTGGAGCCCAAGAAAATAAAATCAGTTACTGTTTCCACTTTTTCCTCATCTATTTGACATGAAGTGATGGGACTGGATGTCATGATCTTATTTTTTTGAATGTTGAGGTTTTAGCCAGCTTTTTCACTCTCCTCTTTCACCCTCATCAAAAGCTCTTTAGTTCCTCTTTACTTTATGCCATTAGAGTAGCATCATCTGCATACCTGAGGTTGTTGATATTTCTCCCAGCAATCTTGACTCTAGCTTGTGATTCATGCAGCCTGGCATTTTGCATGATGTACTCTATGTAAAAGTTAAATAAGCAGGATTACAATATGCAGCCTTGATGAAATTCTTTCCCAATTTTGAACCAGCCAGGTATTCTATGTCCAGTTCTAACTGTTGCTTAACATGTATTATGATCCCCATTTATTGAAAGCTATAGTTTATGTATGCAACACTAAAAGAAAAAATCTATATAGAAAGTTAGATATATGGGTGTCCATGAGAGAAAGCATGTTATAATATATATAGTAAAATTATATTGTTGCAAAATAAAATCTTTATAGTGGTATGTACACTTATACATATGATAAACAGATAAAGATATAAAGATACAAATGGAGACAGAGAGATCTGTATCTTTAAACACATAGATATATCAATATAGATTCGCTTGGAGAAGGATGTAGAAAGATACAAATTAAGCTATTAAATTTGTTCACCGCATTGGCAGGTATTGGAAGAAGGAAGAGGTGAGAGAAGGTTGAAATGATCAGTTTTACCTTTACATATCTCTTATGATTTTTTGTTTTATTCATTGTAATGACCTGTAAAAAAATAAAAGCAGTTTAAAAATAAATAAAGCTAGATAAGTCGTATCTACCAGACACTCCACAGGGCTGTGGGAAATTTCAGATTTTCTCAGCTATTTCAGTGTGATACATTAGCACCAATGATACAAATAAGGGAGGTGGGATCACAGGAGAGGCAAAAGTTATTTCTGGTCAGAGAAGGTGATGGCAAAAGCTACACATCAAAGTAAATGTCTGAGATGTGATTTTGTTTTTAAGTCAAAGCATGAAAAATAGGAAAACATTAACTGAATGAAGAAGGCAGGAAAGAGAATTTTAGTCAAGTGCAGAAATAGGACCAAAGGTATATGTACTTACATATATTCGCACACCAGGCTTAATATATATTAAAGATCCTAATGCATTTTTGAAAGAAAGGATTATTGGACTTTCGTGATTTTAAAACCAATGAGATGTGATTTTGTTTTTAAGTCAAGCATGAAAAATAGGAAAACATTAACTGAATGAAGAAGGCAGGAAAGAGAATTTTAGTCAAGTGCAGAAATAGGACCAAAGGTATATGTACTTACATATATTCGCACACCAGGCTTAATATATATTAAAGATCCTAATGCATTTTTGAAAGAAAGGATTATTGGACTTTCGTGATTTTAAAACCAAAACTCAGTGGCTTTCTAATTATCTGGCAATTGTTTTTCATCAAAGACAAAGCTCAGAGTAATTAAAATCCAAAGGACTAAAATATAAAATGCCACAAGCAAGAGAAAAATCTTTGAAACTTTAAGCAATAACAAACATCTTCTAAAGTTAACCGAAGAACCTCTAAATTTACCATCTTAAGGTGCTCAAACTATTATGCCAATATATTCTAACTTGGTTTAGTTAACACTCCTAAAATGTGTCTGATGCCAAAGAGAAAGACAGGTTTCTGTCTCTATATGTTGAATAACTCACACTGAAGTTTCAGTGATTATTCATATATGCTTGTAAATAATTCAAGCACAGCCTCTGAATGTGCTCTGCATCAGTGTCTTTTTTTTTTAAGAAGCAAAACCCTTTTTCTCAAATGAAATCATATCTGTCTCCCAATATACACGACGGAGAGAAGAGGGAAATGACTAACTGCTCATTTAAAGGCCTAGAGCCCTGATTGGAATGAGATTCACTCACAGCTCTCAAATAGAGGCCCTCGGTAACATGACAGACGACTAAATGATGGTCTGTCTCTCTGACATGTACCCGTCTGTCTGAGGGCTAGCTCAGTGCCAGGAGGCCCTGTCAACACTAAGTCAGGATGACTTAATTGGAGCATATGAAATGAGCTACCTTCTCTTTCCCAGATTCCCAACTCTATGTGTGCAGTTTGTATACAATTTTACATTTTGTAAGCTTGATATTTAGCTTCTCTCAAGTTTATTTCATCCTGTGATTGCAAGAGTAGATTCATTTTCACTGTGATTGGGAAAGTCCATCAATAGTCCCAGCAAGTGTCATTGAGTCATTGAGATTCAAATAATTGAGCCTCAAGAGTACACAAATAGAAAGGGCAAACGCTCTCTCCATTTCTTAGCTTTTGAACTCCTGTGCTAAAGGAGAGAAGCAGAAGAATCTTCTGCCCTGAGGCCAAAGTTGCTGAGTCTTTGAACTTACATTCTGTGGTTTGCACTTTTAAAGTCACATCCACCAGAGCTGAATTTTCAGATTAGGTGATGGAGGCCAATCCTGGATATGTTCACAATAAGGAGAAAGAGCAATGAAACAAGACAGATGGATAATAAATGAAAAACACATCTCCATTTCTTAGCTTTTGAACTCCTGTGCTAAAGGAGAGAAGCAGAAGAATCTTCTGCCCTGAGGCCAAAGTTGCTGAGTCTTTGAACTTACATTCTGTGGTTTGCACTTTTAAAGTCACATCCACCAGAGCTGAATTTTCAGATTAGGTGATGGAGGCCAATCCTGGATATGTTCACAATAAGGAGAAAGAGCAATGAAACAAGACAGATGGATAATAAATGAAAAACACATTTTTACAGTCTCTGAAATATTATCTCTTCAGTTTCTTGCCTTGGTTTATTTTCTCTAATTTTTAATAAAAAAAAACAGAAATAGCCTTTAATTTAAATCACATTCAGTCAGAAAATATACTTTAGTAAAGAGGTAAGAATTGTCTCTGCATTATCTCTAAAAAATAGTTTACTGAGTAATTACAGTAAAAATATTACTGAAAATATTTTCAATTGAAATGTAGTTGATTTGGTTTACAATGTTGTATTGGTTTCTGGTGTATAGCAAAGTTATTCAAATTATATATGTATATATGTGTGTATATATATAGTTTTTATATATTCTTTTTCATATTCTTTTCTGTTATGGTTTATCACAGGATGTTGAATATAGTTCCCTGTACTACACAGTAGGACCTTATTGTTTATTCATTCTATATATAATAGTCTGTATCTGCTAATCCCAAACTC